>WNWK01006194.1:92500-109124 GCA_009830355.1 Cherax destructor | reverse complement strand
GGGAAAGAGCCCAGTTCCTTCTTACCAGAGCAGACCCCACACGAACAAGACGTGCTGAGATTAGGCAGCACCCCCCACGTGACCCAACATCTGTCCTGGGGCCACGGAGGAGATCCCGAAGTACCGTGGACATCTGCCTCCATCCAGACCCTGTCACAGTAAGACTAGGCTTTCTTTCTCTCAGTATCTGGCCAGTTTTCTGGGGGAAACGTTAGTGAGTTATCTGTGGGTCTTAGGCGGACGGACGACTTGTGTTGGTATGTACCAGCGTCGTCTCCTAAGTTCAAGTCTGGAAGCTAGTGTTACTTACTGTATATATTACTCAAGGACTTCCCAAGGAACCAGGGGACTCTGAGGTGCAGACAGGACACTAATTTCACCATCTTTTGCAGACAAAGTTTCTTCACTGCACATGGTGTTAGGAGGGGTTATATATAAGGAAGACCAGGACACATAGCCACCCTTTTTTCCAAGTAAGTAATCTCCCTTCTAGTATTGTGTAGGCAGTGTGGGGTTCCCCTTACTGCAATCAGCTAGAAATTTGTACCATAGCCACTTGTAAGTCTGAGAGAAGTGTCTCAGAGTGTCGGTGTCAACAGTACTTGCCCAGAGTGCAACTTACAAGAGGCCAATCCAAACAAGTTTCTACAGTATAGTCACATACTAGAAGTGTTCCCATCATCCTACTAACTTATATAATAGAGAGTTCCCACTCAGGTTAGGTTAGGTATGTTTCTTTAGGAAACAGGGCAAGTGTTTCCTGACGCGGGTTGGACCTGTTGTAGCTTTTGGTCATCTGACCGAGGCCTTCCACTGGCTTACCGGTCCACCCCTTTAAAAATTATGGTCATAATTATAACCAATTGTTATATAAATATAGTTCCCACTTGTTGCTGGCTTATTAATAGAGTTGTCACACACTGCCGGTGTTCCATCCGTATTCCTATATTTTTTCTTAGAATACAGAGACTTCAACTATTCACACACAGCAGCTATTATGTACAATAAGTTACACCACACCGTTGATGTATCAAGTTTTCAATAAAAATCTAACTAGTATGATCCATAGTGTTATTGGCTGCTTACGAGGAGGAGGAGGAGGAGGGGGAGGTTCAGGGCAGTAGACCTACTGTAGTACACCTCTCATCTTATGAGAGAGAGAGAGAGAGAGAGAGAGAGAGAGAGAGAGAGACCGACCGACCGACCGACCGACCAGACCAGACCAGACAGTCTGTCAGACCCATTGATTCCTACAATGGACCTGAGCAGCCAAGCATCAAATAAAAAATCACAGACTATCATGAGGTGCTCAGACGAAATGTCCAAAAGAATAAGGGCACTGCGCATGACATGCAGTGTAGTGTTGCCAGATTAAGCTACAAGTAGCGAACTGCGCTACTTTCGTTAGTCCTTCGCTACTAAATATTAAGCTGCGCTTTTTGCGACATTTTAGGCTAAATTTAAAATATATTTGGACTGCTTTTGAAATAATTACTCTATTTTTTGTTTCTTATATTAAGACATGAATACACGAACAGTGTAAACAGAAGTATTCGTAATTTAATAGTAATAATTGTGAAATGTTTTATATTCCGTTAAAATACTTAACATTTTAAAAGAATAAGAGACCACAATACCGTGACTGGAACAATACACAAATAACCCACACATAGCACTAGTGACTAGTTAATGGTCCAAGTCGGCCCATTATAAGTACATGACTGGCTCCAGCTGTGAGTCAGACGTGTTTGCATCGTGTTGTGTTGTGTTGGAGTGGCCATAGGTGAGGTGCTTCTCTCTCTCTCTCTCTCTCTCTCTCTCTCTCTCTCTCTCTCTCTCTCTCTCTCTCTCTCTCTCTCTCTCTCTCTCTCTCGGTCTGGGTTGTACCTTGGTACCGAAATATTTATTAGAAAACATTTCGGTACCGATACCAAAACCTTTTCTAATAAAATGTCCTAGTGTTTGCTCACGTGCTTTCTAAACTAAGACTTTAGGCAAATGGATATGCCAGGTCTACATATGTTCAACTATGGGTCTTCAGTATAGTAAGTAGCAGGTTTGCCGGTGCACTGTGCGTATAGCAAGGCACTGATCTCTTCAGTTAATTGTCTCACAATGTATAGAGAAAAGAGAGAGAAAGGAAAAAGAAAGAAAAAGATAGGGAGAGCAAGAGAGAGAGAATGAGTGTGCTCGTGTGCATTGGACTACTTGTTTAGTAGTATATGTGAGCCACGTACGTGTATGTGAGCCACGTACGTGTATGTGAGCCACGTACGTGTATGTGAGCCACGTACGTGTATGTGAGCCACGTACGTGTATGTGAGCCACGTACGTGTATGTGAGCCACGTACGTGTATGTGAGCCACGTACGTGTATGTGAGCCACGTACGCGTGAGCCACGTGCGTGTGTGAGCCACGTGCGTGTGTGAGCCACGTACATGTATGAAAACCACGTACATGTATGAAAACCACGTACATGTATGAGCTTCCTGAGTCCAGCTTCCCAAGGAACCCAGGTCATCCTGCGGATGTTGACACCGCACTCACACAACCCTCCCCCTCCCAACAAGCCTCCCCTACCCCTACTCCACCAGCATCCCACTCCTCTACAACCCTCTCCCTCCTCCACCAACATTCCTCCTCCCTCATGCATCTCTATACTTGTCCTCTGACAATATTATAGATCTCTCTTCCGCTCATTATTCACCTCTTCCTTAACTCATTACTGCTCTTTTTTTTTTCCTTCTGCACTTCGTCTTCTTTTCTCTCTTCTCCTCTTTCGTCTTCATCTTCCTCCTCTTTTAACATTTCTCCTTTTCATTTCCCTCTTCGTGTCCTCATAACAACAACAGTATTAATAATAATAATAATAATAATAATAATAATAATAATAATAATAAACGACAAGTTGGCATCCATATAGACCAAAATCAATACGGAAATACTTATGATCCAGCAGCGCTGAGTGTTTGAAGCCGATCGAAAGAGACGTTCTGTAGATATAAACTGGGAAAGAATCTACTTAATAATACTGGCGAATTGATATTTACACAGCTCAGAGTGAGGTGGGATTTAATAAAGCCCATCAATGGGAAAAGTTTATGGTGTCCCGTAGCTCGGTTGGTAGCGCACTCATCTCACACATTGAGGTCCATGGTTCGATTGCCGTACGGGTGGAAACATTGGGAACGTGTTTCCTTAAGACACCTGCTGTCCATGATCACCTACCAGCAAGTAGGTACCTGGGTGTTAGTCGACTGGTGTGGGTCGCATCCTGGGGACAAAACTGACCTAATTTGCCCGAAATGCTCAGCATAACAAGCGGCTTTCTATATAGTAGTATGTCATTGATGTCAGCTAAGGTCTATTATATGTTGTATCATGTACTTGTAGAAATAAAGATTTTTATATTATTATTATTATTATTATTATTATTATTATTATTATTATTATTATTATTATTATTATTATAAGATCAGAAAAAGTATTTTCCAGTAACTGATCTGAATCCAACGGTTCCAGGTTTTTCAATAATTTCAGTAACTATTTCAAATTTGCACCAACTTTGACTAAACTTATGGGTATCATTGTTCTTATAGAACGCCTCGTCAGTAATATTTTGATGCTAATCGGAAGAAACATTCTTTAGTTATTATATGTAAATGAATATTACTATTAATTCAATAATATGGGTAAATTAGGACTGAGATCATACCATTGGTAAAAATTTGAAGCTGATCAGATGATTCATTCTGCAGTTATGGTACGGATTCTAACGATTCCAAGTTTTTTTTAACCACTTTACTACAGGAGGGCCCCACTTTACAGCGCTTCGTTTTACATTGTTTCACTAATACAGCGATTTTCAATTATGCCCATTCTTCATTTAGACTTCCTTCAATAAATATATTCACCACTCACTACAAGCTAAGGACGGAAATATTTTAAGGTAAGTAATGTATGTACTGTGTATGTACTCTATATGTTTTACTTAACAGAGATGGTCATCTTGCAGCAGTAGCCTGGAAACTAACCTGCTGTATAGCGGGGCTCTTCTGTACATAAATTTTTTCACACCATTTTACACATAAATGGTCAAATCTGCAGCTACACAGTTGAATTTCACGTCCCGCCGTCGCCGAATTAAGAGGCACACACTATGAATGATGCTCCGACGCTGAGGACTTTGGAAGTAATCCCAGCCATTCCACGATGCTAGAAATGGGTTCAGCAACCCTGGCTATAGGGAACGTGAACGTGCCAATTGTTCCAGGAATCTGGTTCTCAAGTGCTGAAAATTTGAAGCCAATTGGATGAGACGTTCTCGAGTAATGAGCGAAATAAAAGCGAAAATATGGAGGAAGAAAAAAGAATGAAAAGAAAAATTTAATCTCGTAAAGGTCCTCCTTCAGGGATACCTAATAATACATTCTGAACGACTTCAGTATTTAATGGCTGATGTATCTTAGGGCCAGGATAGTACCCATTAAGTTTTGTGTACTGGCAAATTTGTTGATTTTATTTAAGATGTCGCCGAAATGGCAAGTTTATTGTGTACCCCATATCCATATTGTGGACGGTAGTGCTAGAGCATATGGATGCTCAAAAGACCTAGGAACTAGGCCCCAAAAGGGTTAACAGGAGGACATTTGGATTTATATCTACAGTTCACTTATCTGTTACAAGCAAATTTAGAATATTTTCTTAATGTATCTGGTATCTTATTTTCATTAATATCTTGACATCACATAGGTTATTATACTGTCAATCTCTATATTCATCAGTAAGTGGACAATTAAAACACAGTGTTCAAGATAGTGACGAAAGGGTTGGCCACTTACAGATTCGATGATGTATTAAAATATTAAATACTTTGAATCATTGGAATCCGTGCCATAACTGGAGAATGACTTATCCGATTGGATTGAAATTTTCACCACTGGTGTGGTTTCTGAAAGTTAAATTCATTCTGTTATTGGGTGGAATAGTCCTGATTTGTCAAGTTTATAGAATAAATAATATTTATTTTCAGTACTTAAAAAATGCTTCAAATTATTAATGCTGATATATTCTGGAAGAAGAATGATACCTCATAAGTTTAGCCTGAGATGCAAATTTTAAATTTTCCTGAAATTGATAAAAATAATTTGGAATAATTTCCATCATATCAATTACCTGAGAATGACTTTTCTGATCGGCTTTGAACTTGCACCGTTGGTGGATTTTATTAAAAGATATCTTGTAGTTCACTTTGATCTGTGTAGATTTCAATTTGCTTTTTTTATTAAAAAAATCCCTTATAATAGCTAGATAATGCCTCTTCTGATCGGCTTCAAACCGAAAAACGCTGGTGTATCTTAATTAAAAGTATTGTATTGATTTTGGTATGTGCGGATGCCAGTTCTCCAATTTTTTTAAATAATTTTATCAAATTGTATTTTCTTAAAAATCATAAAACAAATAGTTTTTCTTATTGGGTTGTAGAGAATTTAAAACAAAATATAAATGTGAAAAGAAAACTGATATAAAATATAAATTCGCGTTTTTAGGGAGTTTTTAAACTTAATCAGTATAAATTTATCTATTTTTTGAAATTTTCCATAACATTTTCAGTTCTTTAAAAAATAGTTTATAACTGAGGAACGCCTTATTCGATAAGCTTCAAATTTTCAACACTAGTGTACTGTATCTTGACTCAAGAAATCGTAATGACCCAATTGCAGACAAACCACGGTACGGGGCCAGTGGCTAACGCGTCAGTCTGGAGTTTTACGAATCACCGCGAGTTCAATCCCTTCCCGGGGATCAACGCCCCCGCGGCCCGGTCCATGACCAGGCCTCCCGGTGGATCAGGGCCTGATCAACGAGGCTGTTACTGCTGGCCGCACGTAGTCCAACGTACGAACCACAGCCCGGCTGATCCGGCACCGACTTTAGGTATCTGTCCAGCTCCCTCTTGAAAACAGCCAGGAGTCTACTGGTAATGCCCCTTATGGCTGGTGGAAGGCTGTTGAACAGTCTTGGACCCTGGACACTTATTGAATTTTCTCTTAGTGTACCAGTGACGCCCCTACTTTTCACTGGGGGTATCTTGCATCGCCTGCCAAGTCTTTTGCTTTCGTAAGAAGTGATTTCTGAGTGCATATTAAGAACCAGTCCCTCCAGAATCTTCCATGTGTAGATTATGATATCTCTCACCTGCGCTCCAGTGAGTACAAGTGCTTCCAGGCGTTCCCAGTAGTTAAGGTGTCTGTCAGTAGTAGTTCAGTAGTAGTATTTGTATCTTACCAACTGTTAGTAAGTCACAGCCTTCCACGTGATCACTGTCCGTTACTAGTTTCTGCTGACCTAGCAATGTCATAGGTCACCCTTTGAATGCCGTGAGTGTCCTCGCTCACTAGCCTCAGTTCAAGACAGGATAGTAGAGAGTAGACAGGTCAGGCAGAAGGCTCTGAGTGTTCTCCCATTTTTAACACTAATATAAGTTACCAATCAAGCTGCGTTTGTGTTTATTACCAAATCCATCATCAAGAACCCACACGACATGTTTGATGGAACTTATACGTGCAGTAAAGGTTCTCTGTACATTGTCTAGATCTGCAATTTCACCTGCCTTGAATGGGGATGTTAATGTACAGCAGTATTCCATCCTAGAGAGAACAAGTGATTTAAAAAGGATCATTATCGTGGTTAGTGTACTGTATCTAGGACTACCGAAATCGTAATAACACGATTGCACACAAATCACGGAACGGGTAGGATTTGAACCCATGGCGAGTGAGTTTTAGGACTCGCAATGGGTTTGAATCCTACCAGTTCCCTAATTTTTATCTAGGACTACTGGTATACGTGGGTGTCCAGTGGACAATGTTACATTGACTATTCCCAGATTTTGTGTCCGTATAATAAACAGAGGTAAAAAAAATATCCTCTGATCAGTTTAAGATTTCAACACTGTTGTATCGTCCCTGGAATAAGGTCGGTGGTGTTATAATGGAGAGTTTAGGTGCCATTTTGACAATCTAGAAATGGTATCATATTGTGTTAGATTACTACTTGGTTTTACATTGTATCATATTTGTTTTAGATTATTGCATTGTTTTGCCTTGGTGGTGGTGAGGGGCTCTTGATTTAAGGAAGTGGGGGTGTACCTTTCTTGGATCATGCATGGACTGATGCTGTACATGAGGGACATCAGCTGAACCCCAGAGTAAACACAGGTGTCTATTGAAAGAGTTATCAATCAAGCTGGTTGTTAATTATGGTGAGAGGATAGTGATATGTGATGAGATAGGTGAGGGAGCTAGTCATGTAGCGATGGTGAAGGTAGTGTGAGTGAGAGGTTGAGTGTGGGTGAGGTTGAGTGTGTGAGGTTGAGTGTGGGTGAGGGTGAGTGAGCTTGACTGTGGGTGAGGGTGTGTGGGTGAGGTTGGGTGAGGGTGTGTGGGTGAGGGTGTGTGGGTGAGGGTGAGGGTGTGTGGGTGAGGGTGAGGGTGTGTGGGTGAGGGTGAGGGTGTGTGGGTGAGGGTGTGTGGGTGAGGGTGAGGGTGTGTGGGTGAGGGTGTGTGGGTGAGGGTGTGTGGGTGAGGGTGTGTGGGTGAGGGTGAGTGTAGGTGAGGGTGAGGGTGGGTGAGGGCGAGTGTGGGTGAGGGTGAGTGTGGGTGAGGGTGAGTGTGGGTGAGGGTGAGTGTGGGTGAGGGTGAGTGTGGGTGAGGGTGGGTGAGGGTGAGTGTGGGTGAGGGTGAGGGAGGATGAGTGTGGGTGAGGGAGGATGAGTGTTGGTGAGGGTGAGGGAGGATGAGTGTTGGTGAGGGTGAGGGAGGATGAGTGTTGGTGAGGGTGAGGGAGGATGAGTGTTGGTGAGGGTGAGGGAGGATGAGTGTGGGTGAGGGTGAGGGAGGATGAGTGTTGGTGAGGGTGAGGGAGGATGAGTGTTGGTGAGGGTGAGGGAGGATGAGTGTTGGTGAGGGTGAGGGAGGATGAGTGTGGGTGAGGGTGAGGGAGGATGAGTGTTGGTGAGGGTGGGGCTGACTATGGGTACGCTTCCCGCGTCAGCAACTAGCTACAGCAGTGTGCGACCAGACATCACAGGGTGAGGGTGCTACGTTGCTCTCTCAGGTGTTCGCGAGTGTGAGAAATTAACGTTCCTGACTAATGTTACTCGGTGATTTTGCGTGAATAAACCCAATTATTATCCAAACGACGCATTCCTGCAGTCTCATAACAAGGTAAGTTACCAAGAACATTTCTAGCTGTGAAAATTCATCCGTATGGTTATGGGGAGAGACCAGTACAGCGACCCACTGTAGGGTGACCAACTGTGAGGGCTGAATCAACATTACCTCCAGAACTGCGACCCATGAACTACTTTAAGGAGTTGAGGAGTGATGCAGGAAGAAGTTTGAATTGGTTGTGGGTGCGGGTGAGGTGGGGAGACCATAATAACAGCAGTTGCTGCTAGTTCACCACCCCTCCCACTTCAACAATATACACACACACCTCCCATGCTTCCCCCCCAACCATGATCACTGACACTCACTTTGGCCTCCCTAGCAGATAATCATCATCGTTATTTCAGCGTGATAATGTTTGTACAGAGATGGGTGACATTTAGGTGTGCGTGCAGGAAGCCCCTTAGTATGCAGAGCATTTTGGGCAAACTTAAGCCTATCTTTAAGACTAAAAAAAAAAGGCAATAACTAATTGATTGCATATTTATACGGTCTCTACCCCTCAAGGAAGGTTCCTTGACACTGGTGAGGGGCTCTTGATCTAGGGAATTAGAATATATAGCATATGACTTGCTTCGAGGATCGAACCTAATTATCTTCCCAGGCGCTGTATAACCCATAAGGTTTTAGAGCTCCCTCAAGAATCTAATAATAGTGACAATACAATAATCTCACCTGGCATCCTGACCCCCTTTTAATGTCTGATCTTAAGGGAGGTTTGACCCTTCTCTTTATATGTATATGATATAATTATGTATATGTCATTGCTGTTTTAATTTACCGCACATTAGCCTGATTAATGTGTATATACTCGACTGTGTGTTTATGCTATGTATACACTGCGGATATTTCGTGATGGTGGCTCAGTCTCACATCACGTCTCCCAAATTAAAAAAATTAAAGAAATGACTATTAAGTAACAGCAAAAGTACACAAATAACCCGCATGTAGGAGAATGAATTTCGTAACTTTTCTGTCCGACCTGGACCATTAACTAGTCACACAGAAGCGCGAAGGGAAGGGAGCCAGTATTTATACGAGAGGGGGGGCGGGGCGGGAGAACGAGGAGTAGTAGTAGTATTAATTATTGAAATAGTAACAGAAGTGGTAGTAAAGGAGTACATAATCAGGCTCCCTTCCCTTCTCGTTTGTGTGTGATAAGACCGAAACCGCCTAAGTTTCATTCACCAATATTAGAGTTATTTGTGTATTGTTCCAGTCGCGATATTTTGCCTTTTTATTCTTTAAGTATAACAGGAAAATTAGAAGTTTATACTGAACGAAAGTGAAGCATGTAATCTTTACATTAATGGTATAGAAGTTGATGAATAAAACTTGCAACACCTGGTTATGTTTGTTGTGAAGACGTTTCGCAACCAATGGTTTTATTGATTCAATATAGAGCTTATATGTTAAATGAGATATTTGTACAATATTTGGGTATCTATTCTGGAAACCCCTCAAGGAAGGTTCCTTGACGCGGGTGAGGGGCTCTTGATCTAGGGAATTGGATCTGTGCTGCAGTTCCCTGAATTAACCTTGAATACCTTCCATCCCTCCCCACAGGCGTTGTATAATCTTACGAGTTTAGCGCTTCCCCATGCTTATAATAATATTCTGGAAACGTTTAGTCAGCCAGTAGAATCTTCAGTCCAGTGCAGAGAAAAAGTGGAAGATGAAGAGAAGTTTAATGTAATCAGTCCCTCAGCCTGGAATCGATGGACTGAACACACTGACTTCAGGTTGAGGGACTGGTTACCTCAAACTCCTACTCATTTTCCACTGTATCTTCGTTGGACTGAAGAAGACACTGGTTGGCGAAACATTTCCAGAATAAAGATACCGAAATATTACACAAGTCTCATTTATCAGCTTGTCAGTTATCTAAACGATTTATTCAGAGTTAATATACAGAAAACTGTGGAAGGTGAGGTGTTCAGTCCCATAGTCTTGATTCAAACTGTGGGACTTAAGACCTTCTGTCAAGGCTTGGGACTGATTACCTTATCTCTCACTTTCTTTTGTACATAAACCCCGTATTGAATTGATAAAATATCTGGAGAAACGTCTCCACAAAAAACAGATTGATTTTTCTTCCATTTACAAGTTAATAAAGACAAATGTACATATCTTTGGCAGTAAACTCAAGCTCTTGCCCCGCCTAACCGACTTTACATCAGTGATGACGTCTCTAGATGGGTTATAATGCATTTACGCTTCCCTTCATGGATGCCTTAATCCTGGCGAAGGGCTGTAGATCCAGATAAAATGGGAGTTACTTTCCTCGTCCTTGCATCAAACCTGATTACTTGCCATTGCCCATACTTGTTTAGCGCTTCCCAATGAATGCAATAATTTATTTACACTTGTGTATGGATTTTGTCTGCACCTGGTGTATGTGTGTGTGGGGGGAAATGACCAGAGAGAAAAACGCATACACGTGAAATAGCCATTCCGTATCTATTTTTGAACTTTTGTATGGGTTCCGTTTACATCACTATTCTGTTGTACATTCAAATTCTTTACCCCACTGGTTCTTAATTACTGATCCCCAGTACTGATTCACCAGGGAGTTGCTTAATTTCTGATCCCCTGTACTGGTTTACAAGGGATTGCTTAAGTACTGAACATCTGTCCCAAACAATTTCTCGGGCCCTGATGAACTTAGCAGACCATTGGCTTGTCTTTTCAACATATCACTACAAACCGGCATAATGCCAGATAAGTAGAAAATGAGATGTGATACCTATCTACAAACCAGGAGACAGGGCTTTACCTTCGAATTATAAACCAATAAGCCGAACCTCCTTGTGGGAAAATGATGGAATCAGTAATTGCCGAGGCTATTCGAAGCCACGTGTGAAAGCCAAATTGATCAATGAATCTCACCATTGTTTTACAAAGGGGCTTTCCTGCCATACGAATTTACTAACTTTTTTTTCACTAAGGTATTTGAAGTGGTAGATCATGGAAATGAATATGATATTGTGTATATGGACTTTAGTAAGGCTTTTGATAGGGTTCCACATTGGAGGTTGTTGAGGAAAGTAGAATACCCGGACTAGGAGATTTTTTTCTTGGATAGAGGCGTGGTTAACAGGTAATAGTTCGCGTAAATAGAAAGTAATGGGTGATCAGTACCGTAGGATGAATCTGAATCACAGGCAGCAAGATGGTGTGGTGCTGAATACTTGCTGCTAGGCTGAGGGACTGCTCACCTCGTTTTCTACTTCTCCAGTCTTCTGTATAGTATTGATAAAGCCACTAGTTGGCGAAACGTCTACAGAATAAAGATACCCAGACGTTGCACATGTGTCTAAGGCGTCATCCTGTCAGTATTATATTCTTTAAGTAACAGGAGTAACGGGACATTCTTCTGTTGCCCAACGAACCTAACCCCGCCAACGGGACATTCTTCTGTTGCCCAACGAACCTAACCCCGCCACCACATGTTTATTAATATCATCCTTGCAGATCTGGGTGTGTAATTTCCAACCATGTTCTCCTACTCTTGTTACATCCTTAGCTAAAAGACTATCGTTAATCGTCCCTAGCCTCAAACTATTTTGTCTTCACAATGTCTAGGTATCCCTCAAAGAGGGATGGCAGGGTGACGGTGTCGCTGCTACAACCAGTCACAATTGTGTTGGCTGTAAATTCTTCCTATTTTAAGCTTCATGGTTCATTCGTACAGTTTCGGTCCTGGTATTGCCAAGACCACGGTTCGAGTCCCTTTTCATTCTTCTGTTTACCAAGTCATTCATTGTGGTGTGGAACAAGACCAGGCGAGGAACAAAACTGTACAAGACACAACCAGGTGTGGAACAAATCAGTACTACACATACCAGAGCATCCCCCAACCCAAAGAGGAACTGGTTGTTGACGGTAACTTAAAAAGTAGGTAGGTAGGGACTTCTTTTTTTTAATTACTGCTGTTCAGATGAAAGACGACGTATACAAGTGTGTAACAACTGGGCATCTTTATTAAAGCAATAAAGATACCCAGACATTCCACATCAGCATAACAGCATTGTATTCCTTTATTGTAATAACGTGTGCAAAACAGTAACCTCTATATTTACCTTCTGAATGTCAATTATGTACGTACTTTCTACAGGCTCCTGAAACATACTAATGGTGTGAATGGGATCTTTGTATAATATAACTGAGCATTCACAGTGATGGATAATTAACTTTGCAAGATTTTTTGACTTTAATGATTTAATGAGGAGTTTTAATTATTGCTGGTTATTTTAACTTAGTGTGATAGTATTTGTGTTGGGCATTTGTGCTCGCTGCATTTATTGTGTGTTGTTTTTTATTGTGCGCGCGCCTGTTGTATAATTTTTTTTCCTGGCTGTGAGAGCAGAGTGACCTACGAGCTCAGTGCTCTCTGTCACAGCTAACGTGTGAGTTTACGATTTACATTTATATTGCTTCTGTCTTCGTGGCAGAGAGAGAGGTGAAGTTGTGTGGAACGTTTATTTACAGCTTTTATAATGCCACTAAGATAAATCTGGTTCCGCCTGCACTGCAGGCTTCTTCAGTCAAGTCAATGAGAGTGCAACGCCACTGTGAACTAGCAGCAGCAACACTCGCATCATGAGGCATTCTTGAGCTTCCCCAGCTGTTGTTTGGCGCTAAAAGGATCCTGTAGTGCTTGCTGCCTTTGCACCTCCTGAAATCGTCTGCTGCTATACAGCTGCCACACCCTTCGAGCCCAGTGTGGGCGGGGTTTGTGGCAGCCCAAGGTGCCTAGCTTCTCCCTCCGACCCCCGTGGGGGCGGGAAATGGGGCTAGGCCTGGGGGACAGCTAGTCTCAGAAGACGAGGAGGTACTTGTACCTCCTCCCATGGCAGACATTGGCCTGAGAGACTCCCGCGAAAGGGAGCCAAGGCTGGGTCACCACTTAGAAAAGGCCCGGGTCGGGCGATTATACCGGCGAATGTTTAGCGCTTCTATTTGATTATAATAATAATAATAATAATACCGGCGAATCAAGAACAACAATTCAGTCGAGTACTGAGGCGGCTATAATACTAATGAAGCCACTGTGTGGCGAAACGTTTCCTCAATAAAGATACCCAAGTGTTGCATATGTGTTTAATTTATCAATTTATGAGTTGATATTTGTTCAGTCCATTAGCCTTGATTGAAGGCCATCAGTCGTAGAGGCATGAGGATGGAGCCTTGCGTACTGGAGCCAGAGGTGAGATGTAGCTTTTGGAGACGGCATTATAAGAGGCGGGACCCACTAGTGGAAGTAAGTCAATCAAGTAAATTGTTTAGCAAAAAAATGTAGAAGATATTCTCGTCACCAAGACTCCATGGTGTTGCTGTGTCGGACATGTATTAATGCTATATAGTGTTGCATCGCTTTTAATATCGCCATTGAACCAGCCTTCCCTCATCATTATTAATAGATCTTTCACTGTGTGGCCACGTGCAAGTTCGAAGGGACTGAACAAATTGGATTTACTGCACGACAGCAAAGGAGTAGACACCTATCACAATCTAGGGAGAAATTTATGCAATAAATGCCCTGAGGATGGTAAGGGTTGAGACGTATTGTTGAATTAATGCCTAATCAATGTGATACCTTTTGAGTTTCAAGGTTTTTCTACTCCCCGGAGCCCGGCCCTGTGTCAGGCCTTTGAATAGAATGAGGCATTCTCATCTGGGAGGGGGGTAAAAAATCCTCACCAGTTGCACCCAACAGATAATAATAATAATATCTTTATTTACTACAAGTACATGAACAAGGTATACAGGCCTAGCTGACATCAATGCCATACTACTATATAGAAAGGCCCTTGTTATGCAGAGCAATTTCGGGCAAATTAGGTCCTTGTCCCAGGATGCGACCCACACCAGTCGACTAACTCCCAGGTACCCATTTTACTGATGGGTGAACATAGACAACCGGTGTAAAGAAACACGCCCAATGTTTCTACCCGAGCTGGGAATCGAACGCAGACCCTCGCCGTGTGAAGCGAGAGCTTTAGCGATCAGGCCACGGGGCACCGTGATGTCACATCCGAAGCGCCTCTAGATGGCTCGGGTGTCTTAATTCACTGACCTAGCAACATTCTCACTGCAAGAGTGCCAGCATGTTACACTGGCGCTCGTGATTAACAACTTAAAATACTATCGACAGAAGGTGTCACTCATGATGTAGTTATGTTACAAAGGTGAATAATTAAGAGTTACATGTAATAAGTCGTAACTCTTTTTTTGTTTAAACTTCATAACACCATCCATGATGTTAATGATCGTGATGGTGAAAAATTAGACTCATCTGGGTATCTATTTGTAGAATTTTCGCCATCCAGTGGCTTTATCAATACAGATTCAAGTACATAATGGGAAGACTAGAACTATATACAAAAGACGAGGTAGTCCCTCAGCCTTGGAGTTGGTGATAAACACCGTAGTCTTGAAGTTTATTATTTTGACCCTTGAGTGAGACTATTGGATCCCAGTGTGTCCCTGTGAGGAAGGAACGTTCCCCTTCTCCCCCCTCCTTCTCTTTCAGTCATTTGGAGATCAGTTCCTCTGAGGTGAGCTTATCTGGGTGCCAGGTGACAACAGGGTGCCAGGTGACACCAGGGTGCCAGGTGACAACAGGGTACCATGTACTGCCTCCCTCATCATTACTGTGGCCTTTACACTCCACTTGGTCTCATAATTTAAAACGACTGGATCACTTCTAGATTCTCCTCACTCTCTTCTCTCCTCACTCTCTTCTCTCCTCACTCTCTTCAAGGACGGTATCTCGATGTTCGTGAAAATCTTTTTGATCTAGGGAATTTAAACCACCCTTCCCTTCCTTGGATCAAACTCAATTGCTTTCCATTTCTATTGCGTTGTTTTACCCCAGATAAGTGAAAATATTGAAATTATATAAATTTTGTGTACTCGCTGAGTTGTTTTTCGGGTAGGGATTGTGGGTGGGGTGGGGTTGAGGCTAGGCTCCTCTTAACCTACAATCGCTGGCATTATTAGTTCCTGGCCTCTTGGGTCCTATCAAACCTGCTTTGTACCACAACTAACCTAGCAACCTAACATAACATAATCTTGCAATCTATCCTAACCTTGTTTATATTTTCGTGACTGATACCTTTTCCTGGTCTTGGACCGGTTCCCAGGGGAAGAGGGCGGTGACCCCCGAAATGTACTCCAAGTAGGTAGACTCCTGGTTCCCTTGTGAGGGAGAGGTGGGTAATAAACCGTAGATGAGGTTAGCCACTTATTTTTATACAGGCGAATATAACACTGGAGACTAACAGTAATTTTGAAGTGATCAGTCCCTCAACCTTGATAGGTAAGAGTTAATCCCTCAGTCTGACTCTTATTTATTGACGTACTAGCATATTGTGTGGCTACCCTGATCTATGTGACAGTTGTGACGTTTTACAGTGTTAGAGCAAGATCTGTTTACCTAGGACACCCATCGCACGGATGGACTTCCTGTTATGTTTAGTTGTGTGAGTAGATCTTAAGGTCAGAAGCTTGGGACCCCAGGTCTTCAGGTCAGAAGCTTGGGACTTCAGGTCAGATGTGTGGGACCCCAGATCTTCAGGTCAGATGCTTTTGACCCTAGGTATTGAGACACACACGTCGTATGTACGAGAACACACTTAATCATTACGTGCATGTATGATTATCCTTAGGCACATTGTGCACTACGCATTTTTTTAACCCGGACATGCAACATAATCACATATTTAAATGTACGTGTGAACCTTCCAGGAAAATTGCCATGTGTACACACGCAGGCGCATTTATGCGACTGGGCATAAACGAACGTAAAGAAGCGAATACACGCACACGCCATGAAAAAGAAACGTCGAGGACCTTAAACAGTGTGTGTTATATACACAATGAGGAGTGTATATAACATTTTGTATACACTGACAGCTGACTTTAATTGCTACCCTACAGCGCTGCAGGACCCGTATGGATTTACTGCTTCTTTATCAATATAATTACACTTTTAATTATAATTGATTATTCCCATGCATAGTTTGACCTGTGTGGATTTAGAGTTCCCTCATTAATATCAAGTAGGGATCAAATTACTCTTGGTATGTTGTGACACGCAGCTTTAACGACCCTCGTGTAGTTGATAATTGTTAGGGGCAACAATGGCATTGATAAGGAGAAAGCCGTCATCTTGACATTGAGATGCTCTGATGCGGGCACACCCAGTAATGCCTTCGTTCTCGCTCTTTTTCTCTCGCTCGTTCTTTTTCTCGCTTTCTTTCTCGCTCGTTCTTTTTCTCGCTTTCTTTCTCGCTCTCTTTTTATCTTTCTCGCTCGCACGCATGCACGAAAAGTGTCTATAGACAAGTATATCAGACTGTAACTAACTTTGTAGACGTCAAAACAGC
>WNWK01006194.1:65000-87500 GCA_009830355.1 Cherax destructor | reverse complement strand
TATCCTCCCCCTCTTATCTTCTCCCAGTCTCCTCCTCCCCCAGTTCCATTAAGAAATTGAAGCAGCCAAGCGAGAAGAACTTTGTGAAAAGTTGATAACAAGTACAATAGTGTGTGTGTGTGTGTGTGTGTGTGTAGTATAGAAAGCGATAGAGAAAGAAATAGTGTGTTTTCCTGAGCAAGGAATAGTTCATTTTCTAGAGTGAAGAATCGGCAGAGCATCTATGCTCCAACACCTCAGATCAAGATCTCCCACACCTGCCCCCCTCCATTTACATTTACTTCATCTCCCCTCTTTACCAACACCCCACACTAACAATGTACCCTCTCCAGTTCCTTGGATCAAGACCACCCCTTCCACTTCTCCCACTCCATGCCTCTCCTCATTCTTCACTTCCTCGGATCAAAAGCATCCTCAGTCAGTTACACCCCCTGCTCCAACACATTGCATCACACACAAACACACTTATAGTTGGATGATCTAGTGTATTATGTACTGGAAAATAATATATATATATGAGAACAGTGATGGAAATTATTTTCTACTGTACTTTTCACAAACATTGATCAGTTCATTAAGGATTTTGAACCTAATGTATAAGTAGTTTGAGATTGAATTATGAGTGAGTAATGCAATCTCTGATGGTGAGAGAATGGATGGTTTAGTACTTTTGGGAGCATTGAAGTCACTAGTGGATGAATACTCAGTGTTTAGAATAAGTGCTAGGAGTGGATCATTACTTTTGGAGTAATGAAATCTTGTTGAAATATGAATCTTGGTGTGCTCTCCTAATTAGAGGTTTGGAGAATAAAATTTTAATACAAATTAGTGAACCTTTAAGGAAATTTGAGACTTAAGATATAATGAGCAGTAACACTGATCTGTAGTTTAATGCTACCTGTCCATCTGTTTTCTTAAAAATTGGGATTATATTTGCTGTCTTCCACACCTATGGCAGTTATTCTGTTTCGATACACTTGAAGATTGTTGTTGGCGGCACACACAGTGCCTCTGCTCTCTCAGCACCCATCGAGGTAGCTAGCTCATATAGCAGCTTCTTCACCTCCTCCCCAGTTGTGTGTATTGTGCCCAACGCTTGCTGGTGCACTCTTCTGCTTTCTGCTAGTAGCTTTCCTGTCTCTGAGAATACTTCCCCGAATCTCATGCTGAGTTCTTCACAGATTTCCTGGTTATTCCTTGTGAGCTCTCCTCCTTCCGTCTTCAGCCTGATTACCTGGTCTCTGACTGTTGTTTTCCTCCTGATGTGGCTATATAACAACTTTGGGTCGTATATGTGTGTGTATACGTTGGTGTGTATTCACCTATATGTACTTATCTGTATGTGGTTGCAGGGGTCGATTCTTAACTTCTGGCCCCACCTCTCAACTTGCCATTTGCCAGATTCACTCTCTTCTAGCCTCACCTATAGATAGTTGCAGGGGTTAAGTTTCAGCTCCCGACTCCATGGGTCACTACTAGGTTTCCCCCTGGCTTCGTGAGTACCATCATACCTATTCTTAGAGCTATTTATGAATCTTGCCTTAAGTTCGCTGTCCAAGTGGTTCCACTTCCTGATCACACTGAGGTTGAATGAAATATTTCCTAATATCCCTGTAACTCATCTTTATTTTCAACGTCCATCTGTGCTCTCGTGTACACGTTACCCGCCTCGAACAGTTAGTCCTTGTCCACGTTATCAGTTCTTCTCAGAGTATTTTGAACGTCGTTATCATTCACTGATTGAAAACGAATCATTGTTGATTAAGAACATGAACTGGAAAAAATGTTATGTTCAGGAGGCAGGTGTGAAATGAATCTTTTCATGTAACTTGCTGCGTCATGATGTGGTGGTGGTAGGGGTGTTGCTGGGGGTTGTGGTGGTGGTAGGGGTGTTGCTGGGGGTTGTGGTGGTGGTAGTGGGGAGATACAGTAGACATGTGGGTGTGAATGCAGGAAGTGGTGGTGAGTGCAGATAATACCATGGCGTCATCGCCCTGCACGTGCGGAATCTAGTGAACAGCAGCTAGCATTGCATAGGGGTCCAGGTGAACACTTGAGGGGACAAGTAGCTCGAAGATGGAAGGGTCTTTGTCAACCACACACTCTTAGTACCTGTCTAACACATCCGTAACTTAGGAGGCTGCACATGGAGGAGTGAGGCAAGGAGAAAGAGAGGGGGAGGAAGGGAGGGTGTAGAAGGAGGAATGCAAGGTGGAGGAAGGGAGGGAAGGGGAGATAAATCTCACACCTGCTGCATTTAAGCTGCCACTAGTGATCACTGTTAACTATGAGAGTTCAGTGTTCTGTTTGCTGCTGTAGTCGTGACTGGTGGCTTTAGTGGCTCACTTCACTGTGTGACTCACACTTCACTGTGAGACTCACACTTCACTGTGAGACTCACACTTCACTGTGAGACTCACACTTCACTGTGGCTCACACTTCACTGTGTGGCTCACACTTCACTGTGTGGCTCACACTTCACTGTGTGGCTCACACTTCACTGTGTGGCTCACACTTCACTGTGTGGCTCACACTTCACTGTGTGGCTCACACTTCACTGTGAGACTCACACTTCACTGTGTGGCTCACACTTCACTGTGAGACTCACACTTCACTGTGAAACTCACACTTCACTGTGAGACTCACACTTCACTGGGTGGCTCACACTTCACTGGGTGGCTCACACTTCACTGGGTGGCTCACACTTCACTGTGAGACTCACACTTCACTGGGTGGCTCACACTTCACTGGGTGGCTCACACTTCACTGGGTGGCTCACACTTCACTGGGTGGCTCACACTTCACTGGGTGGCTCACACTTCACTGGGTGGCTCACACTTCACTGTGTGGCTCACACTTCACTGTGTGGCTCACACTTCACTGCGTGGCTCACACTTCACTGTGTGGCTCACACTTCACTGTGTGACTCACACTTCACTGCGTGACTCACACTTCACTGGTGGCTCACACTACTGTGCTCACTTCTGGTGACTCACACTTCACTGTGTGACTCACACTTCACTGCGTGGCTCACACTTCACTGCGTGGCTCACACTTCACTGCGTGACTCACTTCACTGCGTGACTCACACTTCACTGCGTGGCTCACACTTCACTGCGTGACTCACTTCACTGCGTGACTCACTTCACTGCGTGGCTCACCTTCACTGCGTGGCTCACACTTCACTGCGTGCTCACACTTCACTGCGTGGCTCACTTCACTGCGTGGCTCACACTTCACTGCGTGCTCACCTGCTCACTCGCGTGCTCACACTTCACTGCGTGGCTCACACTTCACTGCGTGGCTCACACTTCACTGCGTGACTCACTTCACTGCGTGACTCACTTCACTGCGTGGCTCACACTTCACTGCGTGGCTCACACTTCACTGCGTGGCTCACACTTCACTGCGTGGCTCACACTTCACTGCGTGGCTCACACTTCACTTCGTGGCTCACACTTCACTGCGTGGCTCACACTTCACTGCGTGGCTCACACTTCACTGCGTGGCTCACACTTCACTGCGTGGCTCACTCACGCGTGGCTCACACTTCACTGCGTGGCTCACACTTCACTGCGTGGCTCACACTTCACTTCGTGGCTCACACTTCACTGCGTGGCTCACACTTCACTGCGTGGCTCACACTTCACTGCGTGGCTCACACTTCACTGTGTGGCTCACACTTCACTGTGTGGCTCACACTTCACTTCGTGGCTCACACTTCACTGTGTGACTCACACTTCACTGCGTGGCTCACACTTCACTGCGTGGCTCACACTTCTCTGCGTGACTCACACTTCACTGCGTGGCTCACACTTCACTGCGTGGCTCGCACTTCACTCCACACATTCACTCCCTCTCTCTCTGCTCTCCCACAGTGTGATTCCCGCAGTTCACTCTTGGCATCTCTCGTCCACATTTGAACGTTTTTTGTTACTGAACAGCTGCACCTTGCCAGGAGTGTCTCGCTTTTTTTTGTAATATTGTTGTTGTGCGTATTTATATGCTGATGTTACGCAACCAAACCTAAGCCGGTGTAACCTAACTTAAATGCAATATGTAAACCTGCAGAGAACGTTTAGAAATCGACGCTTGGAATCTCGTTAGAAAATTAATGTAGTATAGTGTTGATGTGATAGATCATGGTGTTGTGTACACTGATGGGATAGATCATGGTGTTGTGTACACTGATGGGATAGATCATGGTGTTGTGTACACTGATGGGATACATCATGGTGTTGTTTACGCTGATGGGATAGATCATGGTGTTGTGTACACTGATGGGATAGATCATGGTGTTGTGTACACTGATGGGATAGATCATGGTGTTGTTTACGCTGATGGGATAGATCATGGTGTTGTGTACACTGATGGGATAGATCATGGTGTTGTGTACACTGATGGGATAGATAATGGTGTTGTGTACACTGATGGGATAGATCATGGTGTTGTGTACACTGATGGGATAGATCATTGTGTTGTTTACGCTGATGGGATAGATCATGGTGTTGTGTACACTGATGGGATAGATCATGGTGTTGTGTACACTGATGGGATAGATCATGGTGTTGTGTACACTGATGGGATAGATCATGGTGTTGTGTACACTGATGGGATAGATCATGGTGTTGTGTACACTGATGGGATAGATCATGGTGTTGTG
This sequence comes from Cherax destructor, assembly GCA_009830355.1. Lineage (NCBI taxonomy): Eukaryota > Metazoa > Arthropoda > Malacostraca > Decapoda > Parastacidae > Cherax > Cherax destructor. The sequence goes on along the minus strand of WNWK01006194.1, from coordinate 82,837 downwards.
TACACTGATGGGATAGATCATGGTGTTGTGTACACTGATGGGATAGATCATGGTGTTGTGTACACTGATGGGATAGATCATGGTGTTGTGTACACTGATGGGATAGATCATGGTGTTGTGTACACTGATGGGATAGATCATGGTGTTGTGTACACTGATGGGATAGATCATGGTGTTGTGTACTCTGATGGGATAGATCATGGTGTTGTGTACGCTGATGGGATAGATCATGGTGTTGTGTACGCTGATGGGATAGATCATGGTGTTGTGTACGCTGATGGGATAGATCATGGTGTTGTGTACGCTGATGGGATAGATCATGGTGTTGTGTACGCTGATGGGATAGATCATGGTGTTGTGTACGCTGATGGATAGATCATGGTGTTGTGTACGCTGATGGGATAGATCATGGTGTTGTGTACCTGATGGGATAGATCATGGTGTTGTGTACGCTGATGGGATAGATCATGGTGTTGTGTACTCTGATGGGATAGATCATGGTGTTGTGTACACTGATGGGATAGATCATGGTGTTGTGTACACTGATGGGATAGATCATGGTGTTGTGTACACTGATGGGATAGATCATGGTGTTGTGTACACTGATGGGATAGATCATGGTGTTGTGTACACTGATGGATAGATCATGGTGTTGTGTACACTGATGGGATAGATCATGGTGTTGTGTACACTGATGGGATAGATCATGGTGTTGTGTACACTGATGGGATAGATCATGGTAGTGTGTGTACACTGATGGATAGATCATGGTGTTGTGTACACTGATGGGATAGATCATGGTGTTGTGTACACTGATGGGATAGATCATGGTGTTGTGTACACTGATGGGATAGATCATGGTGTTGTGTACACTGATGGGATAGAAGGTTCACGATGGTAGTTGTGTACACTGATGGGATAGATCATGGTGTTGTGTACACTGATGGGATAGATCATGGTGTTGTGTACACTGATGGGATAGATCATGGTGTTGTGTACACTGATGGGATAGATCATGGTGTTGTGTACACTGATGGGATAGATCGTGGTGTTGTGTACACTGATGGGATAGATCGTGGTGTTGTGTACACTGATGGGATAGATCGTGGTGTTGTGTACACTGATGGGATAGATCGTGGTGTTGTGTACACTGATGGGATAGATCGTGGTGTTGTGTACACTGATGGGATAGATCGTGGTGTTGTGTACACTGATGGATAGATCGTGGTGTTGTGTACACTGATGGGATAGATCGTGGTGTTGTGTACACTGATGGGATAGATCGTGGTGTTGTGTACACTGATGGGATAGATCGTGGTGTTGTGTACACTGATGGGATAGATCGTGGTGTTGTGTACACTGATGGGATAGATCGTGGTGTTGTGTACACTGATGGGATAGATCGTGGTGTTGTGTACACTGATGGGATAGATCGTGGTGTTGTGTACACTGATGGGATAGATCGTGGTGTTGTGTACACTGATGGGATAGATCGTGGTGTTGTGTACACTGATGGGATAGATCGTGGTGTTGTGTACACTGATGGGATAGATCGTGGTGTTGTGTACACTGATGGGATAGATCGTGGTGTTGTGTACACTGATGGGATAGATCGTGGTGTTGTGTACACTGATGGGATAGATCGTGGTGTTGTGTACACTGATGGGATAGATCGTGGTGTTGTGTACACTGATGGGATAGATCGTGGTGTTGTGTACACTGATGGGATAGATCGTGGTGTTGTGTACACTGATGGGATAGATCGTGGTGTTGTGTACACTGATGGGATAGATCGTGGTGTTGTGTACACTGATGGGATAGATCGTGTGTTGTGTACACTGATGGGATAGATCATGGTGTTGTGTACACTGATGGGATAGATCATGGTGTTGTGTACACTGATGGGATAGATCATTTTTGTCCTGATGGATAGATCATTTTGTGTACACTGATGGGATAGATCATGGTGTTGTGTACACTGATGGGATAGATCATGGTGTTGTGTACACTGATGGGATAGATCATGGTGTTGTGTACACTGATGGGATAGATCATGGTGTTGTGTACACTGATGGGATAGATCATGGTGTTGTGTACTGTGGATGATCTGGTGTTGTGACTGATGGATAGATCATGGTGTTGTGTACACTGATGGGATAGATCATGGTGTTGTGTACACTGATGGGATAGATCATGGTGTTGTGTACACTGATGGGATAGATCATGGTGTTGTGTACACTGATGGGATAGATCATGGTGTTGTGTACACTGATGGGATAGATCATGGTGTTGTGTACACTGATGGGATAGATCATGGTGTTGTGTACACTGATGGGATAGATCATGGTGTTGTGTACACTGATGGGATAGATCATGGTGTTGTGTACACTGATGGGATAGATCATGGTGTTGTGTACACTGATGGGATAGATCATGGTGTTGTGTACACTGATGGGATAGATCATGGTGTTGTGTACACTGATAGAATAGATCGTGGTGGTGTACACTGATAGGATAAATCATGGTGTTGTGTACACTGATGGGATAGATCATGGTGCTGTGTACACTGATGGGATTGATCATGGCGCTGTGTACACTGATGGGATAGATCATGGTGCTGTGTACACTGATGGGATAGATCATGGTGCTGTGTACACTGATGGGATAGATCATGGTGTTGTGTACACTGATGGGATAGATCATGGTGCTGTGTACGGTGTTGATAGATCATGGTGCTGTGTACGGTGTTGATAGATCATGGTGCTGTGTACAGTGTTGATAGATCATGGTGCTGTGTACAGTGTTGATAGATCATGGTGCTGTGTACAGTGTTGATAGATCATGGTGCTGTGTACAGTGTTGATAGATCATGGTGCTGTGTACAGTGTTGATAGATCATGGTGCTGTGTACAGTGTTGATAGATCATGGTGCTGTGTACAGTGTTGATAGATCATGGTGCTGTGTACGGTGTTGATAGATCATGGTGCTGTGTACGGTGTTGATAGATCATGGTGCTGTGTACGGTGTTGATAGATCATGGTGCTGTGTACGGTGTTGATAGATCATGGTGCTGTGTACGGTGTTGATAGATCATGGTGCTGTGTACGGTGTTGATAGATCATGGTGTTGTGTACGGTGTTGATAGATTATGGTGTTGTGTACGGTGTTGTTAGATTATGGTGTTGTGTACAGTGTTGTTAGATTATGGTGTTGTGTACAGTGTTGATATATTATGGTGTTGTGTACAGTGTTGATAGATTATGGTGTTGTGGGCAGTGTTGATATGATAGATCATGGAGTGACCCGTGGCCTGGTGGTAAAAGCTCTCTCTTCACATGCTGAGGGTCCGGGTTCGATTACCGGCAAGGTTGGAAACATTGGGCGTGTTTCTTTACACCGGTTGTCCATGTTCTCCCATCAGTAAAAATGGGTACTTTGGTGTTAGTCGACTGGTGTGGTTCGCATGCTGGGACAAAATTGACCTAATTTGCCCGAAATGCTCTGCATAACAAGGGGCTTTCTATATAGTAGTATGTCATTGATGTCAGCTAGGCCTGTATACATGTACTTGTAGAAATAAAGATATTATATGTACAGTAATGACAGGATAGATCATGGTGTTGTGTACAGTAATGACAGGATAGATCATGGTGTTGTGTACAGTAATGACAGGATAGATCATGGTGTTGTGTACAGTAATGACAGGATAGATCATGGTGTTGTGTACAGTAATGACAGGATAGATCATGGTGTTGTGTACAGTAATGACAGGATAGATCATGGTGGTGTGTACAGTAATGACAGGATAGATCATGGTGTTGTGTACAGTAATGACAGGATAGATCATGGTGTTGTGTACAGTAATGACAGGATAGATCATGGTGGTGTGTATCGCCTTCTGTCGTGTGCACGGATGATGGGACGATACCAAAAGTTTTACCAGTACCGATACTTCTTTTCAGTATTTTATATTTTTAAAATTACGATACCTGTGCATTATATAAGTGAATGTTTATTGCTTAGCATTAAATAAACCCAGTACCGTTAATTATTATTATTAATTAAAGGCACCCCCGTCAGGCTTACAAACTGAAAGAAAAATATCCTGAATCTTTCTACATCTAATCTGGTGACGGCATAATCTGGCGAAGACATAATCTGGTGACGGCATAATCTGGCGAAGACATAATCTGGTGACGGCATAATCTGGCGAAGACATAATCTGGCGAAGACATAATCTGGCGAAGACATAATCTGGCGAAGACATAATCTGGCGAAGACATAATCTGGCGAAGACATAATCTGGCGAAGACATAATCTGGCGAAGACATAATCTGGCGAAGACATAATCTGGCGAAGACATAATCTGGCGAAGACATAATCTGGCGAAGACATAATCTGGCGAAGACATAATCTGGCGAAGACATAATCTGGGAAGACAATTGAAGACATAATCTGGCGAAGACATAATCTGGCGAAGACATAATCTGGCGAAGACATAATCTGGCGAAGACATAATCTGGCGAAGACATAATCTGGCGAAGACATAATCTGGCGAAGACATAATCTGGCGAAGACATAATCTGGCGAAGACATAATCTGGCGAAGACATAATCTGGCGAAGACATAATCTGGCGAAGACATAATCTGGCGAAGACATAATCTGGCGAAGACATAATCTGGCGAAGACATAATCTGGCGAAGACATAATCTGGCGAAGACATAATCTGGCGAAGACATAATCTGGCGAAGACATAATCTGGCGAAGACATAATCTGGCGAAGACATACTCAGAAATCAAATACGAAAATAAAATCTAGAAGAATTTCTAGTTATATTAAACGTGAAACTAAAACAACACTCGTAAAACTGTATATTTAGATCTTAAAAAAACCCTGAAAACTATAAACATATTATTTTATTGTAATAAGTGGAAATTAAAAATCTTATAATTATTAGTTGAGAACTTAACATCTATCCACTATTAAACTCTGTTATCTAACTCGTCTTCATTATACAGGTTAACGTTTTTTTTTTTTAATCTTTGAAAAAACTCACTGAAAAAGAAAAAATACATTCTAATATTTGAAATTAAAAAGCAAAAAACGTACATAAATTACTCTTAACAGCTAAAATTAAAGAAATTGAAGTTGAGGAACAGCAACATCATCTCAGTGTCGAAAGTTGATCTGGTCCTTTGAGGAGAGTAGATGTTCCCTCCAATAGTGAACAATCTTTCTGTTGAACAAGGGGTGAATTCAGATATTTACTGGCTAGGTTTTTCACAAATAGAAGAACTGTGTTCTTTCCACCACTCAAGTGGATTGCCTTTGGGATTTCCAGTGCCATATATTAGTGTAGTAATGTTTTAATACTTTTAGAGACTATTACCAACACTGTTTTTGAATGCTGTTTTTTTGTGTGATTTATAGAAGCATCCCGAGGCAGCTGTCTGTGACTTGCTGTTGTTGGAAATATTAGCTGCAATTTCTTCAGAACTGTTGCCAAAATCAACCTCTAGTTGTTGAATCCTTGTTACATCATCTTGACGTTCATCATCAGACTCATTGCTGCTTGAGGCTGCTAGTAAACCAACTGCACTCTTTTGAGTTCTTGAAACTGCTGAAATCTATCCTTAGTATCTCTCAGATGATTCTCAATATTGCCAAGGATTATTTTACATGGCTCATCCTCTTCATTAACACTGATATCGGGGATGTATAAATGTAGTGAGTATTGTGATATAACTCTCGAACTTAGTTAACATTGACCCTGAGAGATGATAGTGTACATAAGGTAATATTTTTTACTAAGAGAAGACAAATTTCTTTCACTAACACGTTCAGTATAGTACAGTTGCTTTGTGAAATATTTTCATAGAAAATAGACGGACGGTATGATTTCAGTTTCGTTCTTGAGAGCCTCTGGTTTACTGGAAAGTGACTGAAGTGGATAACCAGTTGAAGTGTATGTAGAGGACATGACAAACTGCTGTATCATGTCTATTCAGTTGCCCTGACATTACCACCATTATTCTGCCTCACGAAATCGTAATAACACGATTGCAAACAAACCACGGAAAGCACTGGCCTGGAGTTTTGACTCACTCGCCATGGTTTCAAACCTCACCCGTTCCCTGGTTTGTTTACTATTAATCCTGTGTTGTCAAATGAATTTTAGAAGCTGGTATGTTGACTGTATGAGAATAACTCTCATTATCGTAAGATCGTTATTTTTACTAGTTTTAAGGACACTTATAACTTTTTTTTACCCATACCGTAAAAATAACCGATACTCGCCGGTATCGATATTTTGCCACACCCTTAATCGTGTGCAGCACAAACGTAGACGAATGGTTGATCCTACTGCGTTGTTCTGGCGTTGTGTGCTGCTGTGAATGGTGTGGAGCACAACGTTGACGAGTGATTGATCCAGCTGCCTTGTATTCACAAGGCCGTGGAGGAGTGGTGGTGCCTTGGGCAGGTTGGTCACCTGGCAGTGAACGGGCTGATGCTTGGCAAATCCCCGTGTACAATAAACTAGTAGCTGAGGCGGCACAAAGTCAACGTAAAATTTTCCTCTGTTGATTGTGTTAGCTATTATTGGTTCTGGGGATCATGGTCTTTACGGTCCGGTCTCAGCCCAGGCTATAATTAAAAAGAAAACACTACAAACATAAGACCTCAACACTAGACATTTGTTAGATCTTCCTGTCAACTTGTGTGAGAGTTCATGAAATAAAGAAAACACCAGCAATACTGAGAGTGCAAAACATTTATCCCACTGCATATATATGATTCCCAAGTATAAAAAAGGCCAATTGCCAGAAACTCGAAACTGTGTCACGCTAGATAATTCGCAAAGAAATATCACCGTTTACTGTCTGAGGATAATTGAAGCTCAGCAGCTACATACACGGACGAAGTGAACACAAGATGGGTGACACAACACTTGGAGCAGAGTACACACTGAATGGGTGACACAACACTTGGAGCAGAGTACACACTGAATGGGTGATACAACACTTGGAGCAGAGTACACACTGAATGGGTGACACAACACTTGGAGCAGAGTACACACTGAATGGGTGATACAACACTTGGAGCAGAGTACACACTGAATGGGTGACACAACACTTGGAGCAGAGTACACACTGAATGGGTGATACAACACTTAGAGCAGAGTACACACTGAATGGGTGACACAACACTTGGAGCAGAGTACACACTGAATGGGTGACACAACACTTGGAGCAGAGTACACACTGAATGGGTGATACAACACTTGGAGCAGAGTACACACTGAATGGGTGATACAACACTTGGTCTCTCCAACACAATTGTTTAAGGAAAGATCCTGGACTTCACCTTACGAAACAGACAAAGCAAATGAGATAGTAATTGTGGACAAGGTAGATTATAGTGCAAAAAATTAACATGTTATTAGACGACAGGGGTACTTAACGTGCCCCTTAAGACAAACTTTTAACTGCCTTCCAAACACACTCTTAGATCCCCTACTCATCCCCACACACTCTTAGATCCCCTACTCATCCCCACACACTCTTAGATCCCCTACTCATCCCCACACACTCTTAGATCCCCTACTCATCCCCACACACTCTTAGATCCCCTACTCATCCCCACACACTCTTAGATCCCCTACTCATCCCCACACACTCTTAGATCCCCTACTCATCCCCACACACTCTTAGATCCCCTACTCATCCCCACACACTCTTAGATCCCCTACTCATCCCCACACACTCTTAGATCCCCTACTCATCCCCACACACTCTTAGATCCCCTACTCATCCCCACACACTCTTAGATCCCCTACTCATCCCCACACACTCTTAGATCCCCTACTCATCCCCACACACTCTTAGATCCCCTACTCATCCCCACACACTCTTAGATCCCCTACTCATCCCCACACACTCTTAGATCCCCTACTCATCCCCACACACTCTTAGATCCCCTACTCATCCCACACACTCTTAGATCCCCTACTCATCCCCACACACTCTTAGATCCCCTACTCATCCCCACACACTCTTAGATCCCCTACTCATCCCCACACACTCTTAGATCCCCTACACATCCCCACACTCCTCGTACTTTGCTCATACTTCCTCACCACTCTTAAATTCGCCCTACACTACCAGCTTGAACTCTGACCTTGAGTAAGTAGCTTTCTCAAGACCCGAGTCTCAATTACCACCACAAAATTGTTTCTGGGGTATTTCGCTCGTTAAGAGGTAGTTACTTCATGGATAACTGGGATAATTGGGATAATTACTGTATTACAAGAGAATAAAGAATACCCGTATTCTTGAGGTATAAATGTATTCTTAAGGTGTGTAAATACCAACATCATTTAAGTTTAGTTCAAAGTAAGAAGTAGAAGTAACAGTAATTGAAGTAAAGTTGTAGAAGCAGTAGTAATTGTAGAAATAGTAGTAGTTGTAGAATCAGTAGTAGTCGTAGAAACAGCAGTAGTTGTAGCAGTATTGTAAGCTGTAGAACCTGTAGTAGATTTAGAAGTAGTAGATGTATAAATAGAAATAGTTGTAAAAGCAGTTGTAGAAGAGATGGTACAATAGTAGTTGTAGAAACAGAGGTAGTAATTATAGTAGTAATTGTAAAGTAGCAGCTATAGTAGTAGTTGCAATAGTTGCAGAATCAGAGGGGGTAGTTGCAGTAGTAGTAGTAATAATTGTATTAGCAGTATAGTGCTACAGTAGTAGTTGTAGAGTCAGTGTATTTGTATTTGTAGTTGTATTTTTATCTAAACAGAAGAAATAGTAGCAAAAACAGAACTGACAGTACCAGCAGTAACAATAGCAACAGTAACAACGGTAGTAGCAAAACAGCATAGCGACAGTAACAAAATAATGTCACCAAAACAGAACAGTAAAAATGGTACTAAAACCGTAGTAGTAACAGTAAAAAAAACAGCAGTAACAAGACAGTAACAGTAACGAGACAGTGGTGGTGGTGGTGGTGGTGGTAACAATAGTAAGACAGTGGTAACAGTAACAAGATAGTGGTGGTAACAGTAGCACGATAGTGGTGATAACAGTAACCAGACAATGGTGATAACAGTAACAAGACAGCAGTAACAGTAAAAAGACAGCAGTAACAGTAAAAAGACAGCAGTAACAGTAGAGACAGGGGTAACAGTAACGAGACTGGTAACAGTAACAAGACAACAGTAACATTAACAAGACAGTAATAACATTGTCAAAGGAGCAGTAACAGTAATAAGACAGCAGTAACAGTATCAAGACAGCAGTAACAGTATCAAGACAGCAGTAACAGTATCAAGACAGCAGTAACAGTATCAAGACAGCAGTAACAGTATCAAGACAGCAGTAACAAGACAGTAACAGTAATAAGACAGTAATAACAGTGTCAAAGGAGCAGTAACAGTCGCAGTAAATTAGTGAAACAGCAGAATCATTAATAGTGAATATTTAAGAGATTTATTTATCGATTCCATCACTGTTAAATTTAGTGCAGTGATGTCAGTGTGAGCCTTGAGTAGCAGTGACCAGCATACTGTGAGTGGCTCTCCCCTCCCCCTTGTTGAGTTTATTTTACTCAGGCGACCAGAAGAAAGAGGAGGAGGAAGAGGAGTAGCCAGGGGGATTAGGAAGCAGGGAAGCTGGAAATGGGGATAGGGGTACTCCTTCCATTAGCATATCCTCTTCAGCAAATGATACGTCTGCCCCACTCGGTGATCAATATTCTTCCACTTTACTCCCTCGCCTTCTCCTGCATACCCACGCCACTAATCCTTCCTCTCCATTCCTACCGCACTCTACCTTTTCCCCACCACCCTCCTTTATCCCTACTCACGTCGTTCAAATTTCTCTTCTCTCCTCCTTTCTCTTCTGTCTCCGATACATATGTCTAGTCCACGCTCCGATATAATGGAAATGTCTTCATAAAAATTCTATTTCTCATGTACATGTATATGGGATAGTCTAACGAGAGAGAGGGTAATTCCTAACTGATAACAATGCTGACGGGAATCTTTAAGGCTGCCGTAGCTGATGAACCCTTGATGAAATACTTGACGATATGTATCCTCATTGCCTCACTGAAGTCTCCCAGCTCGACACTATGCATGAACCCCATTCTTCGCGATGGAATATGACGGAGAAGTATAACTAGATTTTGTTCCCGCTGTGCAGCTGTCATTCAGAATAGGACAGCAGCACGCTGCTAATGTATCCAGCTTTACAAACAAAAAATTCAGCTATCCCATGAACCTGCCTTTCAAGGGAGGCTTCTTGATGCTGGTGAGGAGCTCTTGTTCCAAAGAATTGAACCGGTTCTTCTTTGGATCGAACCTGAATACCTCCCATTACCTTTATGACCCCTGTGGGCTTAGCGCTTCCCCTTAATTATAACAGCAATGCACGAACCCAGCAAAATAACGTCAATCATTAGAATGTGTTTCTATCAGTAAGACAGGCTGGAATAGTAGCATAAACCCTGAGCTTGAGTGTGATACAGACCTTGTTAGTCATGTTGGAATATCGGCACTTGTAGCAAATATATTCAGGTGTCGTAGGTGCTCCTCCCAACCTTACTTGCTTCACGTATAAGCTCTGGGAGATTAGCTTCGGCACGACCTTGTTATAAAATGATATAATGCCATCTCATCAGTGACTTGACCCCGATGTAGAAATTTTTCATTTACACTGGGATACTTTAAGATATCTTCATTGTTCACTGCAGGTTAGCAACGCAGTAACCCCCTAGTTGTATGTTGTGTGTACTAGGCTAAGTACATCAACAGTTGCATGTAAATATTTGACCATATGTGCATACAGTGACCTCCTCCCCCTTCCCTTCCCGTCCTTTCACTCTCCACACACCATTTAACCCCTGTGACTTTTAACACCTGTCAGTGTATGCATACGCATATGTTACCATAAAAGACACCGTGAATGTATGGAGTATTGTCACCACCAAATATCCTCGTCATATCCTTTGCCCTGTCACCTTATTACACCATTCCCTTTTATATTGAGTGTAAATATTTAGAATCCTTACGCAGATGTGTGTGTGTGTGTGTGTGTGTGTGTGTGTGTGTGTGTGTGTGTGTGTGTGTGTGTACTCACCTCATCTATATGTGGTTGCAGGGGTCGAGTCATAGCTCTTGGCCCCGCCTCTTCGCTGGTCGATAATAGGTCACTCTTTCCCCGCTCCTAGAGCCTTATCACACCTCTTCTTGAAGCTATGTATGGATCCTGCCTCCACTACCTCACTCTCCAGATTATTCTACTTCCTGACAACTCTAAGGCTAAAGAAATACTTCCTAACATACCTTTGACTCATCTGAGTTTTCAGCTTTCAGTTGTGGCCCTTTTTTCCCCAGTGCCCCATCTCTGAAACATTCGAGCCCTGTCCACCTTGTCAATTCCTCTCGGTATTTTATACGTCATTATCATGTCCTCCCTATCCCTTCTATCTAGTGTCATCAGGTTGAGATCCTTTAACCTCTCCTCGTAAGACATACCCCTCAGTTCCGGGACTAATCTTGTTGCAAACTTTCGCACTTTCTCCAGTTTCTTGACGTGTTTGACTAGGTGTGGGTTCCATACTGGTGCTGCATACTCCAGTATGGGCCTGACGTACAGTGTCGTGAATGACTCCTTACTTGATGTCGAAATGCTATTCTCAGGTTTGCCAAGCACCCATATGCTGCAGCAGTTATTTGGCTGATGTACGCCTCAGGGGACATGTTTGGTATAATGCTTACCCCAAGATCCTTTTTCTTTAAATGAAGTTTGCAGGCTTTGATCCCTTAACCTGTACTCCATCTGCGGTCTTCTTTGTCCTTCCCCAATCTTCATGACTGCACTTGCTGGGGTTAAACTTCAGGAGCCATTTGTCGGACCAGACTTGCAGCCTGTCCAGATCTTGTAATCTTTCCTGATCCTCTCTCGCTTGTATTCTCATCAGTTTTACATCATCAGCGAACAGCGACACTTCTGAATCTATTCCTTTCATCATGTCATTCACGTATACAAGAAACAGCACCGGACCTGGACTGACCTTTGTGGAACCCCAATCAACACATGCGCCCACTCTGACACTTTATCACGTACCAGCACTCGTTGTTTCCTTCCTGTCAGGTATTTCCTGATCCATTGCAGTACTTTCCCTACTATTCCTGCCTACTCCTCTTAATTTTTGCACCAGTCTCTTGTGTGGTACTGTGTCAAAAGCCTTCTTGCAGTCCAAAAAAGATGCAATCTACCCATCCCTCCCTCTCCTGTCTTACTTCTGTTGCCTTATCATAGAACTCAAGTAGATTTGTGACACAGGGCTTCCCATCTCTGAAGCCGTGCTGATTGTCATGTATGAGCCCAGTCCTTTCACTGTGCTCCACCACTCTTCTGATAATCTTTTTCATGACTTTACATACTATACATGTCAGTGACAGTGGTCTTTAGTTTAATGCTACCTGTCTGTCTCCTTTCTTAAAAATTTAAACTACATTTGATGTCTTCCACACATCAGACAGTTGCCCAGTTTTGATAGATTTATTGAAGGTTGCTGCTAGTGCCAAACACAGTTCCTCTGCTCCCTCTCTCAGGACCCATGGAGATATGTTATCTGGGCCCACCGCCTTCAAGGTATCTAGTTCTAGCAGTTTCTTCACCTCCTCCTCGGCTGTGTGTATTGTGTCCAGCACTTGCTGGTGCACCCTACCTCCTCGGTTTGCTGGAAGCATTTCTGTCTCTGCTGTGAATACCTCTCTAAATCTTGTGTTAAATTCTTTACATATATTCCTGCTCACTCTTTGTGAACTCCCCTCCTTCTTTCCTCAGCCTCATTACTTGATCCTTGACTATTTTCATCCTAATGTGACTATAACAACTTTGTTCAGATTTGGCTTTTGATGCTATGTCATTCTCATATTACCTCTGGGCCTCTCTCCTTATCTCTTCATATTCGTTTCTTGTTTTTCTGCTCAACTCCTTGTTTTCGTGAGTCTTTTACCTTCTATACTTTTTCCATGCTCTAGCACACTTGGCTTTGGCCTCTTTACACCTCCAGTTATACCATGGGCTCACTCTGGTCTTACCATTTTTTCTGTTACCCTTTGGTATGAACTTCTCTGCCTCCCTGCACTTAGTGGACACTAGTTCCATCATTTCATTTACTTTCCCCCTAGTTCTCTTTCCTACTATTTCTTTTCCCACTGTGTGTGTGTACTCACCTAATTGTGGTTGCAGGGGTCGAGACTCAGCTCCTGGCCCCACCTCTTCGCTGTCCGCTACTGGGTCTCTGCTCTCCCTGCTCCATGAGGTTTATCATACCTTGTCTTAAAACTATGTATGGTTCCCGCCTCCACTATATCGTTCGCTAGACTATTCCACTTCCTAACTACTCTATGGCTGAAGAAATGCTTCCTAACATCCCTTTGACTCATCTGAGTCTTCAGCTTCCAGTTGTGTCCCCTTGTTTGTGTGTTCCCTCTCTGGAACATCCTGTCACTATCTACCTTGTCGATTCCCCGCAGTATTTTGTATGTCGTTATCATGTCTCCTCTAACCCTTCTGTCCTCCAGTGTTCTTAGTCCTATTTCCCTCAACCTTTCTTCATAGGGCAGTCCCCTGAGTTGTGGAACTAGCCTTGTCGCAAACCTTTGTACTTTCTCTAATTTTCTGACGTGCTTGACCAGGTGTGGGTTCCAGACTGGTGCTGCATACTCTAGTATGGGCCTGACGTACACGGTGTACAGTGTCTTGAACGATTCCTTGTTAAGATAACGGAACTCTAATCTTAGGTTTGCCAGTCGCCCATATGCTGCCGCGGTTATCTGGTTGATGTGTGTTTCCGGAGACGTGCTTGGCGTTATACTCACCCCAAGGTCTTTCTCCTTTGATGAGGTTTGTAGCCTTTGTGTGTGTGTGTGTGTGTAGTTACCATTTTGTCCTAGGCACATGTCGATTAGACACTAGGCCTGTTGTATATATATGTGTGTGTGTGTGTGTGTAAGGAAACACTTCGAAATGTTTCGGCCCCGCCGGGAATTGAACCCGGGCCCTCCGTGCGTGAAGCGAGAGCTTTAGCCACCATGCCATCGGTGTGTGTGTGTGTGTGTGTGTGTGTGTGTGTGTGTGTGTGTGTGTGTGTGTGTGTGTGTGTGTGTGTGTGTGTGTGTGTGTGAGAGAATGTACTCATTTGTGGTTGCAGTGGTCGATTCATAACTCTTGGTGTATTTGTGTGTGTGTGTGTGGGGGGGGGTTCTGCCATCCTGAGACAGTAATTCTCATTCAGTAGTAACTTCAACTTCGTAGGAACTAATTGCTTTGAGCTGCCATTATTGCTGAGCCTATAATAGAATGCTTGACTATATCTTTATTTCCTTACTGAAATCTAGCACTTTTAGTATGCAACTCATCCTGTGTGATTGAAAACGACAGGGAAACGGCTACGTTTTCTTCCAGCTCAATATATTACCAACATATAGAATAGTGTACACCAGCATAACACTGCATAACACCAGCATAACACTGCATAACACCAGCAGTGTTATGCTGGGTACACCAGTATAACACTGCATAACACCAGCAGTGTTATGCTGGGTACACCAGCAAACACTGCTGGTGTACCCATTTTATTTATTAAATAAAAAAACTCATTTCCGCTAGGCTCGCATGTCATGACCTACGATCCAGTACACCTCACTCCCGTCAGCACCACAGTGTGAGTCGTGTTCTCATACACTCCCGTCAGCACCACACAGTGTGAGTCGTGTTCTCACACGTCACTTCCGTCAGCACCATACGTTGTGAGTCGTGTTCTCACACGTCACTTCCGTCAGCACTATACATTGTGAGTCGTGTTCTCACACGTCACTTCCGTCAGCACCACACATTGTGAGTCGTATTCTCACACGTCACTTCCATCAGCACCATACAGCATGGCTCACTAAACTCGTATACCAAACACTTGGTTGTTTTTATTAATTTTGAGATCTGTGATCTTGTTTCCCTCATCTGCTGAGAATGCAAAATTGGATTCAGTTGACGTACTGCAGAGAACAGCGAAAAAATAGAACATTTCTCTCTACAGTTTAAGGTGTCCCAAGAAAAGCGTGTTCTGCAACAACGTGAGACTGCGTAGGCGACTGTTCTGGTTTTTGTTGTATTGAACGGTCCAGGGGAAGCTTGATACCAGTTCCTCGCCGAAGTTTCTGAGATGAGGGAGTCCAACAGGATACTTTTTTTTTTTTTTTGTACATTACGCTCTCCTTGGTTTTAATTTTGCCGCCTGAGCGGCTAGTTTATTGTGCGGTAGCAAGAAAACGGGATTACACAGGTCACAGTGTGTCTTTGTCAGACTTGGGGTACCGCATTACCTCCAGAGCGCCCGATGCTGGAGCCACGTTTTCCCTCTTGTCGTGCTCTGTTGTATGTCCCGTCCTAATGAACGTAAGGGTACGTTTAGGGCGTTGGTCCTGTCTGGCATGGACATGGTCTCTCATCTTTCAGGTATAGTTTAGCTGTGTTGTCTGAACATGTAGCTTATAGTGCAGCCCGTGTTTATACTGTGAACCAATAAGACAGTGCAGGTGATGGCATTTCACTGCGAAGACATTTTGTTCACCAAGGACTTCATCAATTCAGTGAAATAATAGTCCCTGATAGATGAAACATCTCGATAAAATGCCATAATTAGCAATCTAGGCCTTATTTACACTATTGGTATACTCTACCATGGTATAAAATAATTTTGAGTGGAAAGAGGATTTCAGAGATCACAGTGGGTCTCAGACCTCACCGGGCATAGTTACATCTATACAAATATTCCAGCTCATCCTCTTAACCATTGACATGTCACTGTTGTAAAAAAAACAGTCAAAGGGGTGACTGTTGACTGAGGTTAAAATATGACAGTTACATGAACCGCACACAGTTACTTCCCATTTTTCTGTTCTCACCACAGACTATTTTATCCGCTTTCATCTCATATTTTCGGCCCACTCCCAGAACCCTTTATGCGCCTCTTTAATCTTTTGACTACCGCCCACACCATGGGTATGGCGTGCATAATAAGGATTAACTATCTTATATTTATAGCTTTTCCTTTGTAACCTAACTTAAAAATACGCTGCAAAACCCTGTGTGAAAGTTTGATAGTTATTAGGAGGATGAGTTGTATTCCAGATACTGTGTCAGTCTAGGTGGGCAGACTGTACTCACCTATTTGTACTCACCTATTTGTGGTTGCAGGGGTCGAGTCATAGCTCCTGGCCCCGCCTCTTCACTGATTGCTACTAGGTCCTCTCTCTCCCTGCTCCATGAGCTTTATCAAACCTAGTCTTAAAACTATGTATGGTTCCTGCCTCCACTATGTCGCTTTCCAAGCTATTCCACTTCCTGACAACTCTATGACTGAAGAAATACTTCCTAACATCCCTTTGACTCATAGGAGTCTTCAACTTCCAATTGTGACCCCTTGTTTCTGTGTCCCCTCTCTGGAACATCTTGTCTCTGTCCACCTTATCTATTCCTCGCAGTATTTTATATGTCGTTATCATGTCTCCCCTAACCCTCCTGTCCTCTAGTGTCGTCAGGCCGATTTCCCTTAACCTTTCTTCGTAGGACAATCCCCTTAGCTCTGGGACTAGTCTTGTTGCAAACCTTTGCACTTTCTCTAATTTCTTGACGTGCTTGACCAGGTGTGGGTTCCAAACTGGTGCTGCATACTCCAGTATGGGCCTGACGTATATGGTATACAGAGTCTTGAATGATTCCTTGGTGAGGTATTGGAACGCTATTCTTAGGTTTGCCAGCCGCCCGTATGCTGCAGCAGTTATCTGATTGATGTGTGCCTCAGGAGATGTGCTCGGTATTATACTCACCCCAAGATCTTTTTCTTTGAGTGAGGTTTGCAGTCTTTGGCCACCTAGACTATACTCTGTCTGCGGTCTTCTTTGCCCTTCCCCGATATTCATGACTTTACATTTGGCAGGGTTAAATTCAAGGAGCCAGTTACTGGACCAGGCTTGCAGCCTGTCCAGGTCTCTTTGTATTCCTGCCTGATCCTCGACTGATTTGATTCTTCTCATTAACTTCACATCATCTGCAAACAGGGACACTTTTGAGTCTATCCCTTCCGTTATGTGTGTGTGTGTGTACTCACCTAATTGTACTCACCTAATTGTGGTTGCAGGGGTCGAGACTCAGCTCCTGGCCCCGCCTCTTCGCTGTCTGCTACTGGGTCACTGCTCTCCCTGCTCCATGAGCTTTATCATACCTTGTCTTAAAACTATGTATGGTTCCTGCCTCCACTATATCTTTCTCTAGACTATTCCACTTCCTGACTACTCTGTGGCTGAAGAAATGCTTCCTGACATCCCTTTGACTCAGATGAGTCTTCAGCTTCCAGTTGTGTCCCCTTGTTTCTGTGTTCCCTCTCTGAAACATCCTGTCACTGTCTACCTTGTCAATTCCCCGCAGTATTTTGTATGTCGTTATCATGTCTCCTCTGACCCTTGTGTGTGTGTGTACTCACCTAATTGTGGTTGCAGGGGTCGAGACTCAGCTCCTGGCCCCGCCTCTTCGCTGTCCGCTACTGGGTCTCTGCTCTCCTGCTCCATGAGCTCTATCATACCTCGTCTTAAAACTATGTATGGTTCCTGCCTCCACTATATCTTTCTCTAGACTATTCCACTTCCTGACTACTCTGTGGCTGAAGAAATGCTTCCTAACCTCCCTTTGACTCATCTGAGTCTTCAGCTTCCAGTTGTGTCCCCTTGTTTCTGTGTTCCCTCTCTGGAACATCCTGTCCCTGTCTAC
>WNWK01006194.1:50000-60000 GCA_009830355.1 Cherax destructor | reverse complement strand
CCCATATGTAGCTGTAGAGATAGAATCGTAGTTCCTGGCCTCTCCTCTCAACTTACCACTAGCCAGATGTACTTCCTACTAGCCTCATGGACTCTACCTCTTAAAACTATGTATAGAGCCTGCCTCTACTACTTCCTCACCGAGATCTCTCCACTTCTCGACCACTCTAAGACTGAAGAAATACTGTCTAATATCCCTGTGGCTCATCCTTTTTTTTTTCTAGCTGTATCACCGAGTTCCAGTTTCTAACTCTAAACATCCTGTCCTTGTCTACCCTATCAATTTTCCCAGAGTATTTTCTTTATCATGTACCATCCCCTGTTTTTTTCTGTCCTCATATGTCGTTACATTCAGTGCTGTTAGTTTATCCTCATAGCTAATGCCCCTTAACTCAGGAACAAGTCTTGCTGTGTAACTGTTGCACTTTCTCCCGTTTCTTATCATGCTTCCTCAGGTGTGGGTTTCATACTGGTGCTGGTACTCCAAGCTGGGCCTTATGCTCTATAGATCCCAGAATGATTGTTAGGATTCTTGAATGCCAGACGAGCATTGTCTGCAGAGTTTATTCGGTTGAATCGATAAGCTAGGCACTAGCTAAGATTTATCATGTCTGAACCCCTGCTGGGCTTCACTTCTTTCTAAATACTCTCCATGTGTATGTGTGTGTGTGTGGTTTGTCTAGTTTTGTTTGAGGCTTTCAGTTCCTGGTCTATTGTACGTAATCATATATAGAGCTCTTAAAAATGTGTAAGAAATGTGTGTACTTCACTTCGTCCTCTCATATGTAAGGGCCACATTTGTTTTTATCTCAGTATTCTGTTACCTACTCTTTTGTATATTGTGGTCTTAACTTGGGTGTGTAAACAAGCCAGTAGCAGTGTGGACGTGTCCTCATGTGTTTGGACAAGCCAGTAGCAGTGTGGAGGTGCACCTCAGGTGTTTGGATAAGCCAGTAGCAATGTGGAAGTGCACCTCAGGTGCTTGGACAAGCCAGTAGCAGTGTGGAGGTGCACCTCAGGTGTTTGGATAAGCCAGTAGCAGTGTGGAGGTACACCTCAGGTATGTGGACAAGCCAGTAGCAGTGTGGAGGTGCACCTCAGGTTTGTGGACAAGCCTGTAGCAGTGTGGAGGTGCACCTCAGGTGTGTGGACAGACCAGTAGCAGTGTGGAGGTGCACCTCAGGCGTGTGGACAGACCAGTACAATAAACAACTGAAGTTTTTTCTTTTATATGATGGATGTGTACATGGAGACGCTTTTGGCCTAGTTGTGAGCACGTCTCCTGGCGTGGAGAAGGGGAGTCTGGGGGAAAGGAGTTTAGAGGTTTTTAAAGGGGTGATGCAGTGTTTGGGGGTGGGGTGGAGTGGGTGTGGCTGTGGAGGGGGTGGTGGAGTGATGAGGTGGTGGGGAAGCACTGAAGAGGACTCTTGACTGTGAACAAGAGGTGGTGACGCGTAGATAATTGTTTATTTTTATTTAACACTGAATACGTCCGCAGTGTACAGGTACACTGTTCTGCATGATGTTATAGTGTGGGAACACCTTCAGTGCGCTTCTACACTATTATCTATAATAATAATAATAATAATAGTAATAATAATCTTTATTTCTACGAGTACATGTTCAAGGTTTTCTGTACATTGTCTAGATGTGCAATTTCACCTGCCTTGAATGGGGATGTTAATGTACAGCAGTATTCCAGCCTAGAGAGAACAAGTGATTTAAAAAGGATCATCATTGGCTTGGCATCTCAGATGTGATAGTGGCATTGTTGTGGTCCTTGAAAGTGAGATCTTCGGACATTACCACTCCCAGGTCCTTCACATTGTTTTTCCGCTCTATTGTGTGATTAGAGTTTGTAGTATACTCAGTCCTAGCTATTATTTCCTCCAGTTTTCCATAACGGAGTAGTTGGAATTTGTCTTCATTGAACATCATATTGTTCTCCGTTGCCTAGCTGACATCAATGACATACTACTACTATGGCCTGGTCACAGACCGGGCCGCGGGGGCGTTGACCCCTGGAATTCTCTCTCCCTCTCTCCAGGTAGACTATATAGAAAGCCCCCTTGTTATGCTGAGCATTTCGGGCAAATTAGGTCAGTTTCGTCCCAGGATGCGACCCACACCAGTCGACTAACACACAGGTACGTACTTCACTGATAGGTGAACAGGGACAGCAGGTGTCTTAAGGAAACACGTCCTAATGTTTCGAGCCGTACCGGGGATCGAATCACGGAGCTAATTGTGCTAGCAATCGAGCTACGGGAGACCCTATGACGGTTTCATTGTGGAAATTCCCCTATGTTGCTACACGAATAACCTTGTGGGAACATCCGCAGTGCGCTGCTGCACTATTTGGTTGTGATGTCTAGTGAGACTTTTCACACCACCTTCTCAGGTTGTAAGCAGGATCACATTTCGGTCTTCAAGAGGAAGTTGGGCAAATATCTAGTCAGTACCTTACCAGCCGGGATGTGGTTCGTATGTTGGATTTGCGTGCGGCCAGCAGTAACAGCATGCTTGATCAGGCCCTGATCAACCGTAAGGCCTGGTCGTGAACCGGGCCGCGGGCGTTGACCCCCGGAACACCCTCCGGTTAGGCAGTTGTAGGACCTACGAGACAGCTGATAAATGAGAGAATTGTGCAGTATATGGGTAACTTAATTCTGGAAGCGTTTCGCCATACAGTGGCTTCTTCAGTGCAATGCAGAGAAAGGTGGAAGATGAGGAGTTTAAGGTAATCAGTCCTTCAGCCTGGAGTCGATGCGTTCAGTCCATCAGTGTTTACAACAGTGCAGCATATTCGCGGAGATGGAGCTTGTATACTGATAAATAACAAAAAGACACAATACCGTGACTGGAACAATATACAAATAGCCCACACATGGGAGAGAGGAGCTTACCACGACGTTTCGGTCCAACTTGGACCATTTACAAAGTCACACTGATGACATGTGAGGTGGAAGCAGTGGTAGGCGGAGTAACATGTTGTCAGACACAGTAGCATCTTGGGATCTTGATGGAAGTAATTCTTCAAAAATTGCGTAGCTTATAAACACGACCTACTTTCACTAGTGGTTTTGTCCACTGGTGACTCCACCTACCACTGCTTCACCTTACCTCTCATCAGTATACAATCCCCATCTCCGCGAATATGCTGCACTTTTGGCAAGAGTGATGGACTAATACAACGACTCCAGACTGAGGGACTGATTACCTCAAACTCCTCTTCATCGTCCACCGTTGCGTGACGGAGAGTTTCCAGAATAAAGATACCCAAATGTTGCATTTATCTACTGGTGTTTGCTCCAAGGAAGTGGAGCTTTGCTCGGCTGGAGTGAACCGATGGCTGTAAGAACTTGTAACATTCCCGCCCCTGGTAATAATTTTCTCAGTTGTGGTATTACATATAATAGTGTAATATTTATTGCTAAGAGTGTACGGTCATAATGTACTAATATCTTTTATTACTCAGTAAGTAATCGTCATCTTGACCCCCTTTTGATTTTCCCTATTTACTCCTCTTTTAAATTTGTAAGCATTTATATGTTCTACTTCATCCCTTCCTTAAACTCGTATACCTAAGCAGTGCTAGTTAGAATACTAGGGAGCTGGTCCCATGTGTATGGTAATTAGGTACCACTGCTGGATAAATAAGGTGAAGTGATACTGGTTGGTATGGGAGATATCCCAACTAATCAGTATTTTTTATACTGAGTATATAACTATATATAAGAAAATAAGATAATGATTATAATCGTTGTGTATTAATGAATTATGCAAGTAGCGTGGTGAGTCACAGCTGATACTGTATCGGTGATATATATTGAATAATTTAGTCACCTCCATTACTGAGCTCATGAGATCTAGCTAGTGTATTTCTAAACACTTGTATTCTCATACGACTGTATTTCCATATATGGTAACGAGAGAAGATTTTCCCTGGTGTTAATGTGACTGTGGTCATATGTGAGGATATGTGTCACATAGGGGGATGATAATATCGCATAGGGACGGTGTCTCACATGGTACACACGGTAACATACACGGGATCTTACACGATGACAGTTAATCTCATACGGGAAACACCGGGGTCTTGCGTGGTAGTCACATGATAGGAACAAAAGCTGGCTGTTTCCCTGACATACTCCATCACACAGGATGGATTTTCAATTAAGGTAATGAAATCTGTTAGCCCGAGCGATAAGGTTATCGGCAAACATTACTCTGGGTTCAGTAACTTCCACAGTTTTAATTTTTTTCCAGCAGTATTGGAGTTAGTATAAAGTGGGAACAACCGTCTCTCAGGCTGGTCTCTTCTACAGGATGGATAAAATATATAGCAAAAGAGGGATGAGTAGAGAAATGATTGAGAAGGTTAGCACAGATTTATCTAAGAAATCTACACTATTATTATTATTTTATTTATAGGGAGTGCTAAACTTGCAGGGGATCACGCAGCACCAGGAAAAATGGGAGACAATCAGGCTCAATCCAAGTGCGGGAATTAGTAATAAATATACTAATGATTTTACAGACTGAAGTATACAATAGTTATGAGGGCACGTATATGTTGTAGACAGTGTGTGTGTGTGTGTGTACTCATCTAATTGTGGTTGGAGGGGTCGAGACTCAGCTCCTGTGTGTACTCACCTAGTTGTACTCACCTAGTTGTGGTTGCAGGGGTCGAGACATAGCTCCTGGCCCCGCCTCTTCACTGGCCGCTACTGGGTCACTCTCCCTGCGCCATGAGCTTTATCATACCTACCTGTGTGTGTGTGTGTGTGCGCGCGCGTGTGTGTGCGCGCGCGTGTGCGTGCGTGCAAGGGCGCCATTAGTACACTAAGAGGAAACACATTAAGTGTCAGGGGCCCAAGACTTCAACAGCCTCTCAAAATGCATAAAGAAATTATTAAAAGACCCCTGGGTGCCTTTTAAGAGGGAGCTGGACAGATACCTAAAGTCAGTACCCGATCAGCCGGGCTGTGGTTCGTACGTTGGACTAAGTATGGCCAGCAGTAACAGAATGGTTGATCAGGCTTTGATCCACAGGGAGGCCTGGTCAAGGACTGAACCACTGGGGCATTGACCCCCGGAACACCCTCCAAGTGGATACTTGTTAGCTAGTGATCTCCGTTACCAGCAGCTGAGGAGTACTAAATGGGATGTAGGTATCAGGGTAGATGTACACGAATAAAGCAACACCTACTGTCTAACTTTCTTCCAGGGACATAGTGTGTTCCCATCAAGGTAGCTAGCAGCAGTATCGGTGTGTTGGGTAGAACAAAAATCAAGGTTCTCTCTTCTGAGCACTGGGCTGTAGCAAGGCTTCTCTTTATCTCATTAACTTCACAAGAAAAGAACCAAAATATATTTTAATGAAAATTTGGGTTGGGTAAATGACACTTAGATGCAGTGGATAATTTTATTAACGTGAACTTTTCGCCAACACTGTGGGAGAAATGTACCTAATAAAGATATCCACTATAAGATCATAAGAACAGGAGTGCTGCAGTAAGCAGGCCTACTGGCTCACGCGTGTCTCATTTGCTCCACTATCGGTATTTACATATCGTTCCATTTACAAAAATCAGTTTGGGTATAAGACTAGTGTTATCTTTTGAGTATCACTCATTTTATAAATTATTCTTGTCATTTACTTAATGATCTGGTTGATAATGTAATGCAATCTCAAGCTTAGATACCTTATCATTAATATTGAAGTGATTTGTCATTTCCTGCAGGGCCAAAGATGCTTACAGTCTCGCCTTAGTATAGTATTGACAACGTCTTGTAGTCTACCGGTTTTATTACTTCTCTATAAGCATGCTTTACATTACAGAATTTTGATAAGCAATGAATAACACATGTCTGTTGGATGCTCAAGCCCCTACTACTTAAAACCACAATCACACCCTCCTTGCAACCCCTCCTAGTACGTCCAAACCACATTCCATCCACCCCAAGAGTTATGCACTATCATGCTTCATCCTTTCTAAAGGACGGCGAGGAAAAAGTGGAATTAAAAACAAGTTTAAGTTTACTGTTAAGACCGAGAACGTTCAGGATGTGTCAGAATGGTAGAAGTAAAAATTTACAGGTGCCAGAAACAAGAACTTCAAGAAGTCAGAAGCATACACTTCCAGCAGAACGTTTAACATATGTCACAAGCAAACATTTCAACAAGAAGTTACCCTAACTGAAGGTATGCACAACCTCTGCTACCCTGGGGAAATTAAGATATTTTATATTACATAATTTTTTCAAGGTTAGGTTAGGTTGCTGGGTTATCTTTAGTTCAAAATTTAGAATTGGCATATAAAAAAAATAGCATAATTACAATTAATTGTTTTATCCGGGAAAGACAGGGCAGACTTTCAGTTGATTTATTCAGGTTAGTTAATTTGAGGAAGAAATGGTTTTAGTTCACGTTTAAAAACCTGTGTTCCTAATTTTGGGACACTGAATTCAAATCTGAACATGAGTTATGCTCCAACACTCTCAGTTTCTGTGAAACAGAACCTCATCCTCACCCCAATTACTATTCAACTATATTATTGTCTACTGAGTGCTTGCTCATTTTATGAAAGATGATTTATGGTTTTGTTTGACTTTTTTGTGGATTTATAAGATTATTTTAGCTGTAATAGATTGTATGTTTTCTCTTTTCAGAGTCTTATTTTAAACTGTCAAGTTATAAGACTACAATGATTCGCAGTTGCTTAAACGACAGTAATGGTTTTTTTCTTTTTATTATAAGTGACACTTTTACTCCGATATAGCAGAGAGGAAAACTCACGCCTCTTGTGACAATGGCCTATTTTCACTACTTTGGTGTGAAGGTCAGAGATGAGGGCAAGGTGTGGGTACCTCATCCCTGTTGTGTGACTTGCTTCAACTTCTTACGGGAGTTATTTGCTGGAAGGAAGTCATGGTATGGAGGGAACCAAAGGATCCCCCCACGGATTGATATTTCTGTAGCACAAGAGTGTCTGAATTTTCAACAAAAAACAAATCTAAAATAGCATATCCAGATCTTCCTTCTGCAACCAGACCGGCAGAACATTCAGGGGATCTCCCTGTTCCAGTACCACCATTCTGTAATGATATATTTTCCACTGATGATGAAGAAGCCACTAACTCAAGATTCCTAGTTTGAACCAGCTGGACCCGACACCCAAGAACCACATCTAGCGACTCACTGACCTTAACGATTTTGTGCAATCAGAGCTGCTGGGTTCAAGATTGCACCAGTGGAATTAGCTGCACCCAGTCACAGAAATCAGTTTGTTCAGAAAGTGATAGAAAGGTCTAAAAACTTACTTTAAATTGGAAGAATCAATAAGTTACTTTTATGATGCTAATGGACTTTTAGATACTTTGGGCAAAT
Organism: Cherax destructor; assembly: GCA_009830355.1. Classification (NCBI taxonomy): domain Eukaryota; kingdom Metazoa; phylum Arthropoda; class Malacostraca; order Decapoda; family Parastacidae; genus Cherax; species Cherax destructor. Next base: position 52,608 of record WNWK01006194.1, on the reverse strand, counting down.
ATCCGGCAATGTGGCATTTGTTTATTGATTCCAGAAGTCTTATTTCACATTGACATCGGCTCGTATATTTATAAGGCGGGTGGAAAATCTGTGGGGATCTAAAAGTAACAGGTTTGTTACTGGGACTGCAAGGTGGACTTATAAAGTACTGTTGTTTCCCGTGCCTGTGGGACAGTCGAGATGCAAAGCAGTACTTCATTTAACGTACGTGACCAATTCGAGAATAGTATGAGGCAGGTGTGAAGAACCTTCAAAACAGGCCATTAGTCGATCCAAAGACATACTTCCGCCTTCCACAAGCTAGGCTTCATTAACAACTTCGTCAAAGCTTTGGACGAAGGTGCAAGGTTTCTCTCTGAAGGAGAGGTTTCTCAAGGTTAATGACGCTGAACTGAAGGAAGGCATCTTCATCGGACATCAGATTCAAAAACTCTTAAATGATTCTCATTTGAAGGAAAGTCTCCAAGATAGAGAGCTGAGAGAGTGACATTCAAGGACACTGGTGCAGGTTTCTTGGGTAGTCAACACGGAAACATTGTACAAGAGTTATTGCCAGCATATCTACTGGGTTATTTGATGTTCCTCAAGATTCATTGCATCTATTCTCACCTTAACCTTTTCTCGCCAAACCTCGATGAAGTTAGTGACGAACACGGCGAACGAGTTCACCAGGACATAGACATTATGGAGAAGAGACATTAGGAAAACCTGATGATCAGTTTGATGGCTAACTAGTGCTGGAGAGCCATAATGAGCGCAAGTGAAAAAAAAAAACCCTGAAAACTGTGATGTGAATGTGTTTGTATAACTGTATGGAAATTTGTTACTTTTGTTAGGCATATATTTAATAAATTTATATAAAGAAAGATTAGCTTTTGTCATTGCATGCACCACGCTCAATATCTGTGCATAATATAGTATCTATGATTGTTAAGTAACATATTTTATGTGATTCGTAAAATTTAAATAACCAAATTATTAATCATATAATTTAAACAAAAAAAAGTGATAGACATTAGATGAGCTGAAGAGTCGTGATGAGTGCATAAAAGTTAGCTTAAAAAAACTAATTTGCTTTCTGAACCTGATAAAGTTTTGTAAACTAGTTTATTATGTAAACAAAAAAGGCAGGTGAGAAGAGGTTTGAAGGGCTGGCCATTTAAGAAGAAGCTAAGTCATTTAATGTCGGTAACGGGTTTTAGATCCAAGGAATTGTAGACATTTCCAGATCAAACCTGATAATGTCCCAATTTCCAGGCGTTGTATGATCCCTACGGGTTTGACTCTTCCACGTGAATGTAAGCTGCCGGAACTAAGTGTGTTTTCGCTGGAGCGGGAGACGGGGCTTTCCCCATGACTCTGTGGTGCTGTGTCAGCCTTGACGACCCAACACTCGTTATGCTGGCCTTTGCCTGGAAAAGGCCTCATTAGGAACCGCCTGAGTGCTTGTTGACATTATTGTGTCTCTTGTCGCACTCTTAGTTTCTCAACTTGAAATTGTATGGTGCCTGTGTCGTCGTATGGTGCGTGTCGTATGGTGTGTGTGTCGTATAGATGATGTGGGGGAAGTATGAAGCCGTCGTCATATATATATATATATATATATATATATAACAGCCTGGTTGACCAGGCAAGCACCAGACGAGCCTGGCCCATGGCCGGGCTTAGAGAGTAGATACTCTCGAAACTCTTCAAAGGTATATCAAAGGTATATAATATATATATATATATATATATATAATATAATATATATATAATATAATATATATATAATATAATATATATATAATATAATATATATATATATAATATATATATATAATATAATATATATATATATATATATATATATAAACTAAAAGAGGAAGCAGTTAGGGTAAGATATAAACAAACTATTGGAGGATAGATGGGCTAGTGAGAGTGTAGGCAATGGGGTCGAAAATGTATGGGGTAGATTTAAAAATGTAGTGTTAGAGTGTTCAGCAGAAGTTTGTGGTTACAGGCGAGTGGGTGCGGGAGGGAAGAGGAGCGATTGGTGGAATGATGATGTAAAGAGAGTAGTAAGGGAGAAAAAGTTAGCATATGAGAGGTTTTTACAAAGTAGAAGTGATGCAAGGAGGGAAGAGTATATGGAGAGAAAAAGAGAGGTTAAAAGAGTGGTGAAGCAATGTAAAAAGAGAGCAGATGAGAGAGTGGGTGAGATGTTATCAGCAAATTTTGTTGAAAATAAGAAAAAGTTTTGGAATGAGATTAATAAGTTGAGGAAGCCTAGAGAACAAATGGATTTGACAGTTAAAAATAGGAGAGGAGAGTTATTAAATGGAGAGTTAGAGGTATCGGGAAGATGGAGAGAATATTTTGAGGATTTGTTAAATGTTGATGAAGACAGGGAAGCTGTGATTTCGTGTGTAGGGCAAGGAGGAATAACATCTTGTAGGAGTGTGGAAGAGCCAGTTGTGGGTGTAGGGGAAGTTCGTGAGGCAGTGGGTAGAATGAAAGGGGGTAAGGCAGCTGGGATTGATGGGATAAAGATAGAAATGTTAAAAGCAGGTGGGGATATAATTTTGGAGTGGTTGGTGCTATTATTTAATAAATGTATGGAAGAGGG
>WNWK01006194.1:0-45000 GCA_009830355.1 Cherax destructor | reverse complement strand
TTCATAGTGGTGAGTGCGGACGTGTTGTATGTTCAGTAAGCTGAGACTTTTAAATAGTGGAAGAGTGTGTTGTCTTGAACCTGATTGGGTGATTCTAATAATTGATTTTTGTTCAGTAACAATGTGTTTTAAGTGATTTGGATGAATATCGCAAGTGAGGTAGAGAGTAGAGTGAGTAATGTTGTAGCCTATTTTTGATAGAATGTCCAGTTTTGGAAATTTTCGCATGTGTTTGATGTGTAGTTGTATCCTCGTCTAGCCTGTTAGAGTGAATTAGTTATTTTTTTTTATGTTGAAATGTGTGTTTTTAGCTTTATTCCCAAACATGTAGAAGGTCTTGTCAATACTGAAAGTTTGTTGGTCTCCATCCAGGTAGAGCTCTTCGACCTCTTCGTTCACTCTCTGGACCATTGCTGTCTGTAATCATCCTGTCATCGTGCTTGTAACTGTTTCTTACGGTTTGTTGTAATGCGCCCGGATTCTGTTGTTGTTGTTGATCATGTTGCTGTTTATGTTCGTGCTTTGTTGTTCATGTGAACCCTGAGTTTTTTTTTATTTGAAGAAGAGAGTGTTAAGAGGCACGAAAGTTCCCCCGTCTTCTAATAACATGTTCATTTTTCCACTATAATCTACCTTGTCCATAATTACTCTCGCATTTGCTTTGTCTGTTTCGTAAGGTGAAGTCTGAGATCTTTCCTTAATTCATGGTATAACTTAACAAATCTTGAGGACAATTATATTGTAGAGGACTGAGCTTTAACCTCTACAACACAATTGTCCTCAAAGATTTGTTAAGTTATACCATGAATTAAGGAAAGATCTCAGACTTCATCTTACGAAACAGACAAAGCAAATGCGAGAGTAATTATGGACAAGGCTGATTATAGTGGAAAAATGGACATGTTATTAGAAAACATGGGTACTTACGTGCCCTTTAAGCTTGTCTTGCGGTAGTGTTAGTGGAGAGCAACACGACATTGCCTCTACTGTACTCGCAGCTAAATGTGAGGGTTAGGTCATGACTCTTCTGCTTTATTTCCCATCATTTTTTTTAAATAGTGGATACATCAGCAGTGTGCTTCTGCTGTGTTCTATATGATGGTTAAAAAGTGGCAACAAGAGCTAGCTGTTGCCTGCCGCATTCCATCACGCAGGATGAGACTCATTCGGGGTTTCAAAATCTGTCACCGGGCAGGGGAAGTGGTTGTGGTTGGGGGGAAGTTGGTTGGCGCTGATGCTGGTGAGGGGTTCTTGTTCTAAGGAATTATGGCGATACTTAGATCAAACTTGGTATCTCACATACCCAGTCTCTACGAGCTTTACGGATTTATTCCTTTCTCATAAATTTAATGAGAATATTGGTTTATTTGACAAGTATTGTGGCGGAAGGAGGTACCTGGATGTGGGAATAGGGGAGTAAAAATGATCGTTTCCCTGAGGATTAACTGTTGGTAAGGTGTTGAACTTTAGTGATTAGTAATTCAGAAGATTGTTAAAATTTAAAGATTGTTTTCAGGTACTTGAAATATTACTTCAATAGGTTATTGCAGGTTAACGAATCTCAGAAATCTTCAGGAATCTCCATAAAGAATTTTCAAGATTCTACACAACGTCTACTATGTTCTTAGAATAAGCAGCACCATCTTGGAAACCCCACTTGATTAAGTATGTTCAGAAGCTTGAAAAGATGTAAAAATTTCCCCGACCTCCCGAGCTAAGAGAGGCACACTATGAGGAGAAACTAACGGAACTGAACCTGACAACTCTTACAGAGAGATTCAAGAGGACATGATTACTACGTGCAAAATACCTAAGAGGATTCAGTAAGGTGAATAAAGCTAGACTGCAAATCGAAGACAAAGTACAAGACGATGTAGATGAGTTATACAATATTAATCACAGAGATATAAGGAAGAACCTTGTTAATTAACCTGAGGGTAGTCGGCAGGTGGAATGAACTGGATGTGCAAGTTATAGAGGCAAACTGTCGGCTTAGTTTTAACACTACGTATGAAGAGACTCAACAGGACAGAAACTCAACAGGACAGAAACTCGTCATGTCAGTCGGTGAAATTTTAGAGGTTGGGCCAGGGCTATAAGACGAGGGAACTGAACCTAGCAATTTTAGATGGAATAACTAGGGGAGACATGATAATAGCATACAAAATACTCTGATCACCTGATAAGGTGGACAAGGATAGACTGTTCGAGGGGCAGGAATAGGAATACGAGGGCACAGTTGGAAGTTAGACACAGGTGAGCGTATTTCTTCAGTTTCAGGATGGTCAGGAAGTGAAATAGGTATGAGAGGGTCAATGAGTTGAGGGAGTAAATCCGGCAAGCAGCACGAGACAAAGCTTGATCATCCCCCAACACACACACACACACACACACACACACACACACACACACACACACACACACACACACACACACACACACACACACACACAGTGAAGATGCGGGGCCATGAGATGTGAATCGACCCCTGCAACCACAAATAGGTGAGTACACACACACACACACACACACACACAGGAGCTATGAATCGACCCCTGCAACCACAACTAGGTGAATACACACACAGAGGCCAAGTGTCTTAGGCAAACAGAAACTGCTACACATGGGATACGTTGGGTGAGAGAGAGAGGAAGATATCTGTTATTTTAAGATTATTTCATAAAGCAAATTACATTGTGAGATAAGAGGTTGGGAGACACCTCCCTCTCATTTTGTCCTCCTTCCCTTCTCTCCTTTCTGTTTGCACCTCTCCATCTACACTTTCTACCCATCACTATTTTTTTCTGACTCTTGGTGTGACTTGTGACTCTCTGGCTGGAACCTAGGCGCACAAATCTTCCCGAGTTCGATTCTCAGGCAAGGCGACGATAATGGATAGGTGTTCTTATATCTGGTGTCAGTGTTCAACTTGGAAACATTGTTTCCAAGTTGAACACTCCTATCTTATTGCCACTTCTGCCACCGTTGCACTACTTATACTACTACTACTACCTCTACCACTACTTCTACAATTATACTACTTCCTCCTCTCGTTCTACTACTCCCAGCCCTGCACCCGTCTTCTATATATCCTGTCTTCCTTCCCTTTGCGCTTCTGTTTGGGTAGTTAATGAAAAATGGTATATCGACATGTGGAAAAAAAGATAATTATGTACAGAAAGAACAAAGGCACAATACCGTGACTGGAACAATATACAAATAACCCGCACATAGGAGAGAGGAGCTTGTGACGAGGTAATTGACTTATAAATGGTCCAAGTTGGACCGAAACGTCGTCAAAAGTTTCTCTCTCCTATGTGCGGGTTATTTGTGTACACTTATGTACAGTTCAGGACATTCATTAGAAGAAACGTTTTGCCACGAGTGAATTTATGTTCTGAACTATACTTAAGTGTCTTTCCCCACTAGTTAATGGTCCAAGTTGGACCGAAATGCAGTCATAAGTATGAGTCTTCTATGTGCAAATTATTGTGTAAACATGGCTTTCCTTCCCACTGTGACTCTCATTTAGAATAGAGTAGCAGCACACTATTGATGTATATAATTTTGTTAAAAAAAAAATTGGAGATATGATTTTGCATTTAGGCATTCTATACTTGCCCTGTTGAGAGAGAGTACGTAGAGTCTGGTGAGCTTTTCCCTGGATCACCACAGTGAGGAACTGGTCTTGCACTACCTTTTATGAGTGGCAGACACTGACAACCCAGCTTATAGTCTTTGCTCCCTTCACTTTGCCCATCATACGAGGCTTCCTGTGCTATTTCCCTACCACTTGAGGGCTAGCGTCCAAGAGCGTGGCTTGTGTCTGCCCTTAAAGTGGATTCTCTCCCAGCTCTCACAGGCCGGCCCCTGAGACACTTCCTTGTAAGCAGTGAATGGAAACCCGTGTGGGCGGTTCTCTCATGATAATATTGACTAATTTCTTGCAGCATGATTGTTTCGAGGACGAAGGTCTTTACTGATGGATCATAGAGGGAAATTGATGTAGAGTTTGTGGTAATTTAGTGAAGATGTATGCTGGACAGTTACCAGAGGAGTTCACTCTGGGGTTCCATGCAAGCCTCGCTGCTTTCGTCCTGATAGCTGGCTTTGGTGGATCTCGGTTCGCTGTCTACTTGTTCCTAATGTACTTTTCACTGGGCTAGTATGTTTATGTCCACCCTATGGTTCGATAGATCCAGGTAATGTTACCCCAGTCTCCACTCACGGTACGAGGATATGGAGTTCTGTTGGTGTCCTGGAAACGAATGTACGTGGGTGTTTGGCCCTCCTTCAAACAAGAAGTTACCTATGGGATGACTATTGAGTGGTCAGGCACTCATCTTGCCCATACCCGCCAGCTGCAGGTACTACTACCTCCTTTTCGTGGCGTGCAGTTGACAATGGAATACATTTAAACTGACTACGGCTAAGGTGGTTTCGCTTACGTCATGGTTTTTACAATTCTCGGGGTTCCTGTAGGGATCTCTAGGAACTTTTTATGAAATGCAAACCCCTCTAAATCATATATAAACATCGTATAATAATATTGGCCTTATAATTTCCGTAGAGAAAATCAAAGTGTTTAATAGACACACTGATAACCATGAGAGTGGATCACCAAATTTCTATGTTAATGGCACGCTATCGAATGTGTGTCCTGTGAATATCTAAGTATCACTGTCCCAGGTACGCTCACAACTATGCCAAAAAAAATTAACCAACAATGTAAAGATAGATTTCAAGCTCTTTGAACCGTTGAAGGGTACAATCCCAACTATGATGCAAATGTTAGAATTGCCAAAATAATGTATTTTACCTAGATCGCTGATAAATACCATGCACCTGTTTAGTCCTAAGAATAATCTTTAGTTATTCTATAACCAATATAATACTTAATATGAGGAAAGAATTAGGTATAGACTACGTGAAATCAGCGTCATGACAGGACTGAAGCTGCTGCCTGCTGATCAAAACAGTGTTGTCGTTAGATCACGAGTAATGGGACAAATAAATCATGATGGATTCCAATAACAGCCGCATACATAACAACGTTTGGACTACATGAACTCTATCGTGCTAGGAAACATGTCCGCGTACCCTCCCAAGAAACTAATCGTGCACAATCCTCAGCTTAGGCAAATCTTTAAATTCAGTGCTGTGGAACACACACACACATACACGACCTGCAGACTAAAAATAATACCACAGACTTACATTGATGGCTTCCTTAACAATAACAGTGGGAGGGTGGGAAGTGCTGTTATAGTACATCGACCAGATGGTAATATAACACATGTGATTCTACCTTATATACTGAACAGTTTACTATTCTTATTGATGTCAAGGTTGTGGAAGCTACAACTACAGACATTTAATTATATCTGACTCCATTTTCTCTTTACTTGCTCTGAAACGGCTTATATCTCAAGGGACACCGCTTATATATGAAGCCAAATACAGACAAATGAAAATTATTAAAAACTGCGTTAGAGATAAACGTTTATGTATTCCCTCTCACATGGGACTCCTGGGGCATAAAAACTCGACGACTTAGCTCAACAAGCATTAAATGTAAAGAATGTAGAGTGGGTCAGATCACTGATAGTGATAAGGAAATGTATGAAATTCAACACTTACTTCCTCTCAGTTTTTACTCAGGAAGATACTAGCGAAATTCCAGAAATAATAAATTATGTAGAACAGGACAATAATAAACTATGCACGATTGGGGAAACTAGTGACATGGTTCTCAGACAAATAGAGAAATTAAAACCTAACAAATCCCCAGGCCCTGATGAACTGTTTGCAAGAGTTTTAAAGGAATGTAAAGAGGAACTTAGCAAACCTTTGGCTAATCTTTTCAATATATCACTACAAACTGGCATAGTGAAAGACTAAGTGGAAAATGGCAAATGTAATACCTATTTACAAGGCAGGTGACAGGTTCTTAGCTTCGAACTATAGACCAATAAGCCTTACCTCCATAGTGGGAAAATTTATGGAATCAATAATTGCCGAGGCAATTCGTAGCCATCTTGAAAGGCATAAATTGATTAAATGAATTTCAACACGGGTTTACTAAGGGGCGTTCCTGTCTTACGAATTTACTAATTTTTTTCACTAAGGTGTTTGAGGAGGAAGATCATGGTATTGAATATGATATTGTGTATATGGACTTCAGTAAGGCTTTTGATAGTCCCACATCAGAGACTATTGAGGAAAATTAAGGCACACGGAATAGGAGAAATGTTTTCCTGGGTAGAGGCATGGTTGACAAATAGGCAGCAGAGAGTTTGCATAAATGGGGAGAAATCAGAATGGGGGCACGTCACAAGCGGTGTTCCACAGGGGTCAGTGTTGGGCCCTTCTTGTTCACAATTTACATAAACGACATAGATGAGGGAATAAATAGCAACATAAGCAAATTTGCTGATGACACCAAACTAGGCTGTCCAATTCATTCTAATGAGGACATTAGAGCACTCCAGGATGATTTAAATAGACTGATGCAGTGGTCGGAGAAGTGGCAGATGCAGTTTAATATAGACAAATACAAAGTTCTAAATGTTGGACAGGAAAATAACCATGCCACATATAAACTAAATAATGTAGATCTTAATACTACTGATTGCAAAAAGGATTTAGGAGTTCTGGTTAGCAGTAATCTGAAACCAAGACAACAGTGCATAAGTTTTTGCAATAAAGCAACAGTGCATAAGTGTTTGCAATAAAACTAACAGAATCCTTGGCTTCATATCAATAAGTATAAATAATAGAAGTCCTCAGGTTGTTCTTCAACTCTGTATATCTTTGGTTAGGCCTCATTTAGATTATGTTGCACAGTTTTGGTCACCGTATTACAGAATGGATATAAATGCTCTGGAAAACGTACAAATGAGGATGACAAAGTTGATTCCATGTATCAGAAATCTTCCCTATGAGTATAGACTGAGGGCCCTGAATCTCGCTCTCTAGAAAGGCGTAGAATTAGGGGGGATATGATTGAGGTGTATAAATGGAAAACAGGAATAAATAAAGGGGATGTAAATAGCGTGCTAAAAATATCTAGCCAAGACAGGACTCCCAGCAATGGCTTTAAGTTGGAAAAATTCAGATTCAGGAAGGTTATAAGAAAGCACTGGTTTGGTAATAGTTGTGGATGAGTGGAACAGACTACTGATCACAGTTATAGAGGCTGAAACGTTGTGTAGTTTTAAAAATAGGTTAGATAAATACATGAGTGGGTGTGGGTGGGACCTGACTAGCTTGTGCTACTAGGTCAGATGCCGTGCTCCTTCGTTAAGTGAATGTGACCTGACCTGACTAGGTTAGGGTATTGGCTTAAGCCGGTAGGAGAATTGGACATGCCTCGCATGGGCCAGTAGGCCTGCTGCAGTGTTTCTTCTTTCTTATGTTCTTATAATTTTGGTTTCTGAAAAACAAACATAAAATAATATTGTCAGACAGGAACTAGCAAGCGAATTCAAAGAACAGTAAAGATTGAAACTAGCAGATCAGTTGTCCATCATAATGAAATGTGTTAAGTTACACATAGCTACTGAAAAAAAAGTAACAAGGCCAGTAGACTATAGATTGTTGTTATCGTTAGACTAAGGCTAGTAGGCTATTAGTATATCTGGCAGTATGGTTTATATGGAGATGCCAGTCAGCAGGATCATGGTATGTGGACTGAGTCAGGGCCATACACAAGAACAATATACTACTACAGAGAGTCGAACATCCAACCTTTCAGCAAACACTACAAGACATGGCAAACCACTTCATTGTTAATATCATCTCATGTTTTGAGATTATCCAGATTTTTCATCGAATTGCTGAAAAATGAGCGATTTTAGATGAGGCTGCTAGTCAGTAATGACATATGTTTTTAAATGGTGATAAGATACTTGAAAATTCTTGGGGCTACATCTCCATATTGTATTGTACAGAAGTAATTGTAATATATGTAATTACTGTGATATTCACAATGATTTCACTATGATGAGTGAAGCCTGATAAAGACCCATTAATCCTGTAAACTAGCCACACAGGATGAGGACGGAATACACAGTAAACTAGCCACACAGGATGAGGACGGAGTACACAGTAAACTAGCCACACAGGATGAGGACGGAATACACAGTAAACTAGCCACACAGGATGAGGACGGAGTACACAGTAAACTAGCCACACAGGATGAGGACGGAGTACACAGTAAACTAGCCACACAGGATGAGGACGGAGTACTCAGTAAACTAGCCACACAGGATGAGGACGGAGTACACAGTAAACTAGCCACACAGGATGAGGACGGAGTACACAGTAAACTAGCCACACAGGATGAGGACGGAGTACACAGTAAACTAGCCACACAGGATGAGGACGGAGTACACAGTAAACTAGCCACACAGGATGAGGACGGAGTACACAGTAAACTAGCCACACAGGATGAGGACGGGAGTACACAGTAAACTAGCCACACAGGATGAGGACGGAGTACTCAGTAAACTAGCCACACAGGATGAGGACGGAGTACACAGTAAACTAGCCACACAGGATGAGGACGGAGTACACAGTAAACTAGCCACACAGGATGAGGACGGAGTACACAGTAAACTAGCCACACAGGATGAGGACGGAGTACACAGTAAACTAGCCACACAGGATGAGGACGGAGTACACAGTAAACTATCCACACAGGATGAGGACGGAGTACACTGTAAACTAGCCACACAGGATGAGGACGGAGTACACAGTAAACTATCCACACAGGATGAGGACGGAGTACACAGTAAACTAGCCACACAGGATGAGGACGGAGTACACAGTAAACTAGCCACACAGGATGAGGACGGGAGTACACAGTAAACTAGCCACACAGGATGAGGACGGGAGTACACAGTAAACTAGCCACACAGGATGAGGACGGAGTACACAGTAAACTATCCACACAGGATGAGGACGGAGTACACAGTAAACTAGCCACACAGGATGAGGACGGAGTACACTGTAAACTAGCCACACAGGATGAGGACGGGAGTACACAGTAAACTATCCACACAGGATGAGGACGGAGTACACTGTAAACTAGCCACACAGGATGAGGACGGAGTACACAGTAAACTAGCCACACAGGATGAGGACGGAGTACACAGTAAACTAGCCACACAGGATGAGGACGGAGTACACAGTAAACTATCCACACAGGATGAGGACGGAGTACACAGTAAACTAGCCACACAGGATGAGGACGGAGTACACAGTAAACTAGCCACACAGGATGAGGACGGAGTACACAGTAAACTATCCACACAGGATGAGGACGGAGTACACAGTAAACTAGCCACACAGGATGAGGACGGAGTACACAGTAAACTAGCCACACAGGATGAGGACGGAGTACACAGTAAACTAGCCACACAGGATGAGGACGGAGTACACAGTAAACTAGCCACACAGGATGAGGACGGAGTACACGTAAACTACCACACAGGATGAGGACGGAGTACACAGTAAACTATCCACACAGGATGAGGACGGAGTACACAGTAAACTAGCCACACAGGATGAGGACGGAGTACACTGTAAACTAGCCACACAGGATGAGGACGGGAGTACACAGTAAACTATCCACACAGGATGAGGACGGAGTACACGTAAACTAGCCACACAGGATGAGGACGGAGTACACAGTAAACTAGCCACACAGGATGAGGACGGAGTACACAGTAAACTAGCCACACAGGATGAGGACGGAGTACACAGTAAACTAGCCACACAGGATGAGGACGGAGTACACAGTAAACTAGCCACACAGGATGAGGACGGAGTACACAGTAAACTAGCCACACAGGATGAGGACGGAGTACACAGTAAACTAGCCACACAGGATGAGGACGGAGTACACAGTAAACTAGCCACACAGGATGAGGACGGAGTACACAGTAAACTAGCCACACAGGATGAACAACAACAACAAAGTTATCATCACAGCTGCAAGAAAAATGATAGATTGGACAAGTAGAGCCTTAAAAACAAGTGATACCAAGCAGGCTTCACAGCTTGTGTAAACTCGGTCAAGCACCTAAATTACTGGGAACACTTGAAGTCCTTAGATCTGTACTCCTTAGAATGTAGGCGGGAAAAATACATCAAAATCTACACCTGGAAGATACTGGAGGAATTGGTTCCAAACCTGGACACCGAAATTACTACTTATGGACAGACGTTGTATCATACCTCCAATGTAAAGCAGGGGAGCGGCGAATACTCTGAGATAACTCGTTAAGTGTAAAGGGACCACGACTCATCAACCCCCTCCAAGCATAAGGAAGATTGCCAATAAACCCCTAGCTGTCTTCAAGAGGAACTCGACAGATTCCTCAAAACTGTTCCTGATCAACTGGGTTGTGGTGCATACGTTGAATTGCGAGCTGCGGAAACTAACAGTTCGATCAATCAGGTCAGCAATCAGTAGGTCTGGTTTGGGACCGGGCCGCTGGTGCGGTGACCTCCGGAAGCGACTCCAGGAAACCAGGTAATGAGCACTTGGTGACCTGTCAGGTCAAAGTGCTCTTCAGATCTCAAACATCTTACCTCTCATCTCTTGTTTCCTCCTCTTCCTCCATTTCTTCCTCTTCTCCCTCCTCTACTCGCCCTCCCATGCCTCCCTCGCCGCCTACTCCTCCCTCTCATTATTACCGGGAGTGTGGGAAGTGCCAGGTCTTGTCTTCAGAAACATTCTTGGCACATTTTCTTGTCTCTGTCTCTCTCTCTGTCTCTCTCTCTCTCTCTCTCTCTCTCTCTCTCTCTCTCTCTCTCTCTCTCTCTCTCTCTCTGTCTCTGTCTCTCTCTCTCTCTCTGTCTCTCTCTCTCTCTCTGTTAACAGGACACTAGCCACTGCTTTCCCAGGCTTACCGTTAAAAGAAGACGAGTCACTCCGCGTGGGAACCCGTTAGAAAGACCGAAAGGCATACTTGCCAGTACGTGGTCCCTAAGTGGTCCAGTGTGTACTGGTGGTTGAGGGTAGAAGGTGGCATCTCATCTCTGCTCGATACCCATAGAATATATCCCAGTCTCACAGTATACCCTTGCCAATCTTTTAGTATACCCCTTTCATTCTCAGAGTATACCCTTGCATTCTCACAGTATACCCCTTGCATTCTCACAGTATACCCCTTGCATTCTCACAGTATACCCTTGCATTCTCACAGTATACCCTTGCATTCTCACAGTATACACTTTCATTCTCACAGTATACCCTTTGCATTCTCACAGTATACGCTTGCATTCTCACAGTATACCTTTGCATTCTCTGCCTCAGGTCCAGACTCCTGGAACTCCATAGTCATCACACCTGAAACAAAACTATCACTTTTGTTTTTTAATATACGGAGACGAAGTCTTGACACCAGAGTTCTCCCTCAGTCATTAAAAATCAGAATAGAATCCACTACACAGATACCAGCGAAGCAATTGTAAAAAAAGCTATTGCCTAATATCAGTGACGTCCCTCGTTATCAAAATCATTGAGATATATAAGAAGCAGTTTTACTAGACATTAATTCACAACACTTGCACACCCCAGGGCAACATGGGTTTAGATGAGGTGGCTTCTGCCTCGCATTTGTTGGACATTGAGGATATATTCTTGGTTACACTGGAAGACAAAATACAATGCAATGGTCTAGCAACTGTAAAAGGCAGGAGCCACCTTTTCCAAACCCATGCTGCCCAGGATTGTACAATTGTGATTTCATGTGGTTGGCAATCTTGCTCTTAGAACCCGTTCAAAGATTTTGATAATGTATGACGTTAGTGCTATATGTTTATAGTTTTTGTAATGAACAGCGAGTTTTCAATGAGCACTGTAAGAGATAACTTACTAAGTGTTAAAGGACCCAGACTTTTCAACATCTTCCTTTCACACACGAGTGAAATTACCGAAAAACCTCGTCTAGCTGTCTTCAAGAGAACTGGATGAGGTGCTATGGTTCCTGATCAGCAGGATCTGGTGCCTACGTTGGACTGCGCACGGCTAGCACCAACAGCAGCCTGGTCTGGGACCGGGACCGCGGCTTGCTTCAGGCAAACTATAAATATACTCAGTGTAAATTCATTGTTGCAGTAACTCCTCGTCAGTGAAATTCAATATAACGAAACGAACACAATGGGGATTTAGGAGGGGGAGAGGGAAGGAAGGAAGGGAGGGGGAGAGGGGGAGGGGAAATGGGGCCTCAACCTCCCGTCAAAACTGTTTACTTTGATTCTTTAGTCACCAGTTGTGCTTTTTGTGTTTGTGATCTGTACCGGAAACTGAGTGACAGAGGACACACTGAGAGAGAGAGAGAGAGAGAGAGAGAGAGAGACTAGCTGACTGACATGAGAGAGAGGACACAGAGAGAGAGAGAGAGACTAGCTGACTGACATGAGAGGAGAGAGAGGACACACTGAGAGAGAGAGAGAGAGAGAGAGAGAGACTAGCTGACTGACATGAGAGGAGAGAGAGGACACACTGAGAGAGAGAGAGAGAGAGAGAGAGAGAGAGAGAGAGAGAGAGAGACTAGCTGACTGACATGAGAGGAGAGAGAGGACACACTGAGAGACTAGCAGGGTTAATGTGACTGATGGATGGATCGCTTACGTGGGTGAATGTGAGTGCGCTTGTGCCTGCGTGTACATGTGAGTGCTTCTGTGCATGTGTGCGCGCGTCCGCCCATGTGCACTCACCTAGTTGTGTTTGCGGGGGTTGAGACTCAGCTCCTGGCCCCAACCTCCTAGGCTACTCTAATCTGCATCACTGATTCCTAGCCTCTTCGACCTTGTCATATCCACCCTTGAAGCTGAGTATTGAGTTTGCCTCCTCCACCACCTCCTCATCCAAGTCAGTGCACTTTTTTCAACCACCTAGAGAAATACTTCCTTACATCTCTGTCTCATCTGTATCTTCAGCTTCCACCTGTGTCCCCTTGATCCTGGTCCTCTTGTTTCAGTATGTCTTTATCTGCCCTATAAATTCCCCATAAGAGGCACGTAAGTACCCCTGTCTTCTAATAACTTGTTCATTTTCACTATAATCTACCTTGTCCATAATTACTCTGCATTTGCTTGTCTGTTTCTAAGGTGAAGTCTGAGATCTTTCCTAATTCATGGTATACTAACAATCTTGAGGACAATTGTATTGTAGAGGTTAAAGCTCAGACCTCTACAATATAATTGTCCTCAAAGATTTGTTAAGTTATACCATGACTTAAGGAAAGATCCTGGACTTCACCTTACGAAACAACCAAAGCAAATGCGATAGTAATTATGGACAAGGTAGATTATAGTGGAAAAATGAACAAGTTATTAGAAGACAGGGGTACTTACGTGCCTCTTAAGACTTTATTGATCGTAATCATGTCTTCGTTTGTCCTTCTCACCACTAACGTGGTCAGGTTCAGTTCCTTCAACCTCTCCTCATAGTGCATTCCTTTCAGTTCTGTTATTATTCTGATTAAACAAAAAAAATTGGACCTTTTCGTGTTCAGGTGATTGACCAGGTGTGAGCTCCATGTTGGGACCGCGTACTCAGTGGTTAGCTTAACGTACGTGTGTGCTCACCTGTTTGTGTTTGTTGGGGTCGATTCACAGTTCCTCTGTGTAGTTACTAGTTGTCAAAGGCACTTGTCGATAGACACTTGAACTGTAGTGTGTGTGTGTGTGTGTGTGTGTGTGTGTGTGTGTGTGTGTGTGTGTGTGTGTGTGTGTGTGTATATATATATGTGTGTGTGTGTGTGTGTGTGTGGCGTTGACGTATGGCTGCTGGTGCCACAACACCTACACTTCCGGGTGTCGTAGTGCCAAGTGGCATCATCCGACGAGAATGTGAGCATCATTAGTCTGACTACAGCCTCTCACACTGCCTCGCTTATATGGCCGCCCACGCTCACAATCATCCCCACAATCACTCACGCCCACAATCACTCGCTAGTGTACACCCATACTGTTGCATATACTGTACACGTCAGTTGATCATAACTAATTCACAATACATGTACACGCACTCCCACGCATGCATGCACCCGCGGGGGAAAACATACACACACACACACACACACACACACACACACACACAGGGATGTTAGGAAGTATTTCTTCAGTCATAGAGTTATCAGGAAATGGAACAATCTGGAGAGTGATGTAGTGGAGGCAGGATCCATACCTAGCTTTAAGAAGAGGTACGATGAAGCTCATGGAGCAGGGAGAGTGGACCTAGTAGCGACCAGCGAAGAGGCGAGGTCAGGAGCTGTGAATCGACCCCTAGAATCACAAATAGGTGAGTACACAGATAGAGTAGGGCAAGTGTTTATCGACAAGCACTTTAACAACTGGTAACCAACATACACACACACAAGCACGCGCGCGCGCGCGTACTACTAAGATCTTAGGTTGAACTTCACTTGTCACTACCATTTATTTCACGACCACTTGAGGTGCAGCGAGGCCAGACTTATCGCCAATGAAGATTTAAATAAACATTCTTGTTTAAATCTACAGTCATCTGTCTTAGCAATACACTTGTACACAACACTGGGAGATTCAATATTTCCAAAATTTTAGCCAAATTGAATTTAGGTTATCAGGACACAGGTGTTAGGTGAAGTGGGTAATCACGTTGTGCGTCCCGCCTACACTATACCTCACCTACATCACTTGTACATGAATAGTATACAATACCGACTAGGTGAACCTTCACGACTACGATGCTCTTCACACCAACTCCAAGGTTGAGGGACTGATTACCTCGTCTTTTGTATATAGTTCTACTGTCTTCTATTCATATCCTAGAATTTGTATTGATAAAGCCACTGGATGGCGAAACGTCTACAATAAAGACACCCAGATATTGCTTATGTGTCTAATTTTCACTATATGTATATCAATGTTTATACCTGGAGAGGGTTTCGGGGGTCAACGCCCCCGCGGCTCGGTCTGAGACCAGGCCTCATGGTGGATCAGGGTCTGATCAACCAGGCTGTTACTACCGGCCGCACGCAAACTGACGTACGAACCACAGCCTGATTGGTCACGTACTGTCTTTAGGTGCCTGTCCAGTGCCTTCTCGAAGACAGCCAGGGGTCTATTGGTAATCCCCCTAATGTATTCTGGAAGGCAGTTGAACAGTCTTGGGCCCCGGACACTTATGGTGTTCTCTCCGTGTACTCGTGGCGTCCCTGCTTTTCATCGGGGGAATGTTTCATCTCCTGCCGAGTCTTTTGCTTTCATAGGGATTGATTTTCGTGTGCAGGTTTGGTACTAATCCCTCCAGAACTTTCCAAGTGTATATTATCATGTATCTCTCTCGCCTGCGTTCCAGGGAATACAGATCAAGGACCTTCAACCATTCCCAGTAATTTAGGTGCTTTATCGTACTTATGTGTGCCATGAAAGTTCTTTGTACACTCTCCAGTTCTGCAATGTCGCCAGCCTTGAAGGGGGCAGTTAGTGTACAGCAGTATTCCAGCCTAGAGAGAAGTGATTTGAAGAGTGTCATCATGGGCTTGGCGTCCCTAGATTTGAAGGTTCTCATTATCCATCCTATCATTTTCCTAGCCGATGAGGTAGATACATTGTTGTGGTCTTTAAAGGCGAGATTTTCTGACATCACTCCCAAGTCCTTCACAGAGTGTTTCTCTCGTAAGAGGCCCCGAGTTGGTACTCCAGCAGTTGCAACAGTCTTCTTTGTATATTATGTCTGTAGTAAACGATAACTCGGGGCCTCCTACCCCCGAGTTATCATTTACTACAGACATACGAACAAAACGGTTGCTACTACGGGAGTACCAACTCGGGGCCTCCTATGAGTGAAACACTCTGGGCGAAACGTTTCCATAATAAAGTTATCTCACGTTGCATGAAGGGTTCTCATATACGAGCTTAGTTATCCTTCTCTGTTTCCCTCTTTAATCGATTTCCGTCTTTTTATGTAATTTGTAGATCAAAACTGGACGGCATATTTAAGATGCGGTCTAACAAGCGCATTATTGATTCAACATTTTCTGATATTTTGTAGTTGAATTTTTGAGCTCTGTAACCTAGCATTCTGTTGCCTTTCTTATTCGCAGGTAAGGCTTGTTTCGTACTTTGAGATGATTACTTATGATTTCTACAAGGTCCTGATCTTTTTTTTCGGTTAATTTGTTGCGAAAGATTTTGTATTTGTCTGAAATTATGTGTTTGACTGCAACCACAGCGCCAGCCAATCAAGATTACTCGAAATCAGGGGCTCTTAACCTGGGGGTATCTATACCCAATGGGGGTATAGATACCCCAAAAAGTTGTTAGATTAGCATAAACTGTCACCTGTGCTGTTCCTAGCTATGCATATGTAGAGTAAAACCAAGATATTGATATCTTTTGAAGCCATACTGGTACCTGATTGGTCTTGTGATGATTTCCACAGTCTGGTAAAGGGGGTATGGAGACATATTGGGCAGTCCATTAGAGGTCTGTGATCGTGAAAAGGTTAAGGACTCCTGATCTAAATGTTCAAGCTGTTTTGGATACTGCATTTTTCTACAGATTTCGTGTCATTAGCCAATTTTAGTAACTTAAGACTTGGCCCTATCCCAAGCCACCGGCCTACCCCAGTGGCTTACTCGCTGGCCTGGAGTTTTACTACTCGCTTGCTGCAAGTTCAAGCCCCACCCGTACAATGGCTTGGTTTCAATCATGCTGGCGAGTCTGGTAGCTTGTAACACGAATATTCAAGCCACTAATCATTATCCTTGTTATTAATTGTTGCTTCAGTTTCATTATACAAAAAGTCGTCAATTTCGTAATTTTGTTTGGGGGGGGGAGCATATGTACAACACTGTGTACAATTATTTGTTATCGTCTTCATTGCCTTGAATTTCAACATAGGCAGATATGTGCATCTTGATCGTGCCGGATCAATCAGACTGGGATGGATATGTGGGTCGGTGGACCAACAGCACCAACTGCCTGGTTGACCAGGCAAGCACCAGACAAGCCTGGCCTATGACTCTCGGAGCTGATCAAAGGTATATCAAAACTATGAAGTTAATTGTTAACATATAGAGGTCATTGCAGCTTTTACACGAGTGCAAGCTTGATTGCAAAAATTGTATCCCAACAAAACTGTTTCGGTGGCCAGGTAGTTTCTTCTGCAACATATTGCAAACAATTGTGTGAAATACTTTTATTTTATGTACCTGGACTGGTCTACGGCCGGAAGTAATTTTGTGTGTGAGAGAGAGAGAGAGACAGAGAGACAGAGAGACAGACAGACAGACAAATTTATTAATTTTTATCGTCAGTAAAAATCTCTCCTGCAGGAAGTGTGGGTCACGTGATACACCGTCTTCGTATTACACGTAAGTTTTTGCGAGACGCCGCACTGCCAGACGGGTAGCACCGTCTTATTTAAGGTTAACGTAGATATGTGGGTTCCTGGTGTGATATGCGTGACATGAAAAAAAAACTTCAGAGGAAAAAACATTCACAGTAAGAAGAAAAAAGATTGTTATTTTGTTTGGTTAATTTAGTTCATCACTGTTGATTGCCAAGATTCTGGTAGTATTCTTGAGGACAGAGGTTTAAAAAGGAACTCAAGTCAGATAACATCTCTGTATCGAGTGTAATCAAACTGCCGTAATTAAAAATGGAGTATGCAGCACCTCACTAGTGTGTGCCTGCCCTCGATACTATGATTACATATCACTAGAGAATGTTTGATACAGTCCAACTGCAGGTGTGTACCACAGGTGGTCCGCAGCTCCAGTGCCTGTGCGTGTTTTCTCTTGTGTTTACAAGGGTTGATATGCAGTTTCTTGGTCCCGTCTGAACCTTCATATTACTCTCATAATCACATTCGGATCCTTCGGATTTTCTCCTCCTTGTTGTACGAGTCGTGTATAAGGTCTGCCCCTGGCATCCTAGTGTGTTTCACTTCTCTGCTCCCATGCTGAAACAAGTTCCCTCTAATACCCTGTACCGCTCATTTGTATATTTTTTTGTGTAACTTTATCCTGCCCTCTCTTATATCAGCACCAACGTACGTTGTCTATCTGTAATCCTTGGCTATATCCCTTCTGATTCTTCTCTCTTCTGAGTGATGACATTCTACGCTTCAAGTATTTCTTCGTATTATTATTATTATTATTATTATTATTATTGGGGAGCGCTAAAACCCGTAGGATTATACAGCGCCTGTGGGGAGGGGATGGAAGGCATTCAGGCTCAATTCAAGGAACTGGAGCACAGATCCAATTCCCTAGATCAAGAGTCCCCCTCACCAGCGTCAAGGAACCTCCCTTGAGGGGCGTATGCGTATTTCTTCATAGCTCATATCTTTCAGCTCCGGGATAACGACGATACACCCCCCAGCATCTTTTTATTTACTTTACCTGTCTGGCTAGATGAGTTAATAGATACCCAAGGCTAAGCAATATAGTACCCAGGGATTGTTCCGATCATGGTATTGTGGATTTTATTCCTCTGTAAGTTGTCAATGTTAGCGGGTTTTTCTTGGAATCAGGTGAGATTAATGTTACGGCCACTCCAAGACTGGTTGGTGTACCACGTACTGCAGACTGGTTGGTGTACCACGTACTGCAGACTGGTTGGTGTACCACGTACTGCAGACTGGTTGGTGTACCACGTACTGTAGACTGGTTGGTGTACCACGTACTGCAGACTGGTTGGTGTACCACGTACTGCAGACTGGGTGGTGTACCACGTACTGTAGACTGGTTGGTGTACCACGTACTGTAGACTGGTTGGTGTACCACGTACTGCAGACTGGGTGGTGTACCACGTACTGCAGACTGGGTGGTGTACCACGTACTGCAGACTGTGTGGTGTACCACGTACTGCAGACTGTGTGGTGTACCACGTACTGCAGACTGGGTGGTGTACCACGTACTGCAGACTGGGTGGTGTACCACGTACTGCAGACTGGGTGGTGTACCACGTACTGTAGACTGGTTGGTGTACCACGTACTGCAGACTGGTTGGTGTACCACGTACTGCAGACTGGTTGGTGTACCACGTACTGCAGACTGGTTGGTGTACCACGTACTGCAGACTGGTTGGTGTACCACGTACTGTAGACTGGTTGGTGTACCACGTACTGCAGACTGGTTGGTGTACCACGTACTGCAGACTGGGTGGTGTACCACGTACTGTAGACTGGTTGGTGTACCACGTACTGTAGACTGGTTGGTGTACCACGTACTGTAGACTGGTTGGTGTACCACGTACTGCAGACTGGGTGGTGTACCACGTACTGCAGACTGGGTGGTGTACCACGTACTGCAGACTGGGTGGTGTACCACGTACTGCAGACTGTGTGGTGTACCACGTACTGCAGACTGGTTGGTGTACCACGTACTGCAGACTGGTTGGTGTACCACGTACTGCAGACTGGTTGGTGTAACACGTACTGCAGACTGGTTGGTGTACCACGTACTGCAGACTGGTTGGTGTACCACGTACTGCAGACTGGTTGGTGTACCACGTACTGCAGACTGGTTGGTGTACCACGTACTACAGACTGGTTGGTGTACCACGTACTGCAGACTGGTTGGTGTACCACGTACTGCAGACTGGTTGGTGTACCACGTACTACAGACTGGTTGGTGTACCACGTACTGCAGACTGGTTGGTGTACCACGTACTGCAGACTGGTTGGTGTACCACGTACTGCAGACTGGTTGGTGTACCACGTACTACAGACTGGTTGGTGTACCACGTACTGCAGACTGGTTGGTGTACCACGTACTGTAGACTGGTTGGTGTACCACGTACTGCAGACTGGTTGGTGTACCACGTACTGCAGACTGGTTGGTGTACCACGTACTGCAGACTGGTTGGTGTACCACGTACTGCAGACTGGTTGGTGTACCACGTACTGTAGACTGGTTGGTGTACCACGTACTGTAGACTGGTTGGTGTACCACGTACTGCAGACTGGTTGGTGTACTGCAGACTGGTTGGTGTACCACGTACTGCAGACTGGTTGGTGTACCACGTACTGCAGACTGGTTGGTGTACCACGTACTGCAGACTGGTTGGTGTACCACGTACTGCAGACTGGTTGGTGTACCACGTACTGCAGACTGGTTGGTGTACCACGTACTGCAGACTGGTTGGTGTACCACGTACTGCAGACTGGGTGGTGTACCACGTACTGTAGACTGGTTGGTGTACCACGTACTGTAGACTGGTTGGTGTACCACGTACTGTAGACTGGTTGGTGTACCACGTACTGCAGACTGGTTGGTGTACCACGTACTGCAGACTGGTTGGTGTACCACGTACTGCAGACTGGTTGGTGTACCACGTACTGCAGACTGGTTGGTGTACCACGTACTGCAGACTGGTTGGTGTACCACGTACTGCAGACTGGTTGGTGTACCACGTACTGCAGACTGGGTGGTGTACTACGTACTGTAGACTGGTTGGTGTACCACGTACTGTAGACTGGTTGGTGTACTACGTACTGCAGACTGGTTGGTGTACCACGTACTGCAGACTGGTTGGTGTACCACGTACTACAGACTGGTTGGTGTACCACGTACTGCAGACTGGTTGGTGTACCACGTACTGCAGACTGGTTGGTGTACCACGTACTACAGACTGGTTGGTGTACCACGTACTGCAGACTGGTTGGTGTACCACGTACTGGAGACTGGTTGGTGTACCACGTACTGCAGACTGGTTGGTGTACCACGTACTACAGACTGGTTGGTGTACCACGTACTGCAGACTGGTTGGTGTACCACGTACTGCAGACTGGTTGGTGTACCACGTACTACAGACTGGTTGGTGTACCACGTACTGCAGACTGGTTGGTGTACCACGTACTGCAGACTGGTTGGTGTACCACGTACTGCAGACTGGTTGGTGTACCACGTACTACAGACTGGTTGGTGTACCACGTACTGCAGACTGGTTGGTGTACCACGTACTGCAGACTGGTTGGTGTACCACGTACTACAGACTGGTTGGTGTACCACGTACTACAGACTGGTTGGTGTACCACGTACTGCAGACTGGTTGGTGTACCACGTACTGCAGACTGTACCATGTACTCCTGATTACTTTCGTTTAAATGGACGACAACTTTAGATCAGCGGTTTGTTAATGATAGATCAACTGCAGGTTACATAGTTACAGCTGCAGGCCACTACAGGACACTTTGTTACAGCTCCAGGACACTGTTATAGCTTCATGTCACCTTGTTACAGCTGCAGATCACTTTGTTACAGCTCCAGGAGACTGTTATAGCTGCATGTCACCTTGTTGCAGCTGCAGATCACTTTGTTACAGCTCCAGGAGACTGTTATAGCTGCATGTCACCTTGTTATAGCTGCATGTCACCTTGTTATAGCTGCATGTCACCTTGTTACAGCTGCAGATCACTTTGTTACAGCTCCAGGAGACTGTTATAGCTGCATGTCACCTTGTTACAGCTGCAGATCACTTTGTTACAGCTCCAGGAGACTGTTATAGCTGCATGTCACCTTGTTACAGCTGCAGATCACTTTGTTACAGCTCCAGGAGACTGTTATAGCTGCATGTCACCTTGTTACAGCTGCAGATCACTTTGTTACAGCTCCAGGAGACTGTTATAGCTGCATGTCACCTTGTTACAGCTGCAGGTCACGTTCGGACAGCTGCAGGTCACCTTGAGTCAGCTGCAGGTCAGGAATATTGACTCAGAATTTAGCGTGTGGGGAAACTGTTTTATAATTGCTAAAATTGTTGGTCATTTACACGAAATGTTGAGTGTCTTCTTGAGTTAACTGCTGCTGCTAGTGAGGGTCGAGCACCAGCTCCTAGACTGCAGTGCTTGTGCATAACTGAATGTTAAAAAGTTAAGCTACAGCTCTTGGTTTCCACATTTTAGCCAGTAATCTACTGATACACTGCTACCTAAATTTCTTGGGTTGAAGGGAGATTTCCTCAGCCTCCTCCTGTTTTGAATACCCGCCTCAACATGAAACAAGCCTAGTTCGCT
Organism: Cherax destructor; assembly: GCA_009830355.1. Lineage (NCBI taxonomy): Eukaryota > Metazoa > Arthropoda > Malacostraca > Decapoda > Parastacidae > Cherax > Cherax destructor. Next base: position 22,970 of record WNWK01006194.1, on the reverse strand, counting down.
AGGCTCGTGTTGTTTGTATCGATGGCTGAGTGAATAAGGTGACATGTACATTGTGTGGTCGCTTGAGGAGGGACAATGTGTCGTGGGGTCGAATCCCTGGCCTGCCGCAGTTTGGTAAATGATTCAGAACCACTTGTTTCGTGGTTTCATTGATATATATATATATATATATATATATATATATATATATATATATATATATATATATATATATATATATATATAATGTCTTATGTGTGTGTATCGTGCCGAATAGGTAAAACTTATGTATGCAATAATTTCGCAAAAATCATTCTGAACCTAACGAGAAAAAAAAATATTTCATTGTTTATTATTAAATTATTACAAACTTATCTAAAATATATTTAATTGGATTAGGCTAAATTAAATTCGCTTGTTTTAATAAAAGGTAAGTTTTATAAGGTTCTTTTGGTACAAAATTATTAATTTTTACATTAACATAAATGAAAAAAAATATATCTTTAAACGTATAAGAGAAAATTTTAGAAAGGACTTAATTTTAAATGAGTTCTTGCTAATTGACCAGTTTTACCTATTCGGCACAACATATATATATATTCTCCTGTATATATTTGTCCAAAGATCCTTATCTCTGAAACAAATCCAGCAGTAGTAACCAGTAACCTCCTCTGCCTCATTGGCAGCTGTAAAGTTTGCCCCAGCACAAGATACATGAAGCTGGTCTTACCACAACTTCTGTTCGTAAATAATATTCTGGCATTTTTTTTTTTGGCTTGATGTACCTTTGTAAAACAATGTAAACTGAGAGACCTAGACAGCATGGCGATTTCTGGCTCCTGGTCTAGCGAAGAAGGTCTTTGAGCTGTGGACAGGCATGTAGTGTGACCTTTGACCGTTCCTAAGACACTCTTGATCCGAGTGTTTTGTCCGAAGTTTTCACTTACCGTATTTACCGGCATATAAGGCGCACGAAATAAGTATTATAACGGTAAGTCAGTAATCATATTCAAGGGTGAATTACCCTCTTACTTTACGCTAAAGCTTAACCTAAAGCCTACCCTAGACTCCGACCTTGAGCGTATAAAGCGCAGGGTGATTTTCAAAGACTTCTTGTGGGAAAAAAGGCGCGCCTTATATGCACACAAAGGCTTTTGTTCACTGGTACATTAGTTATTTTTTTTTACAGTAAGTTTATATTAATTTATATTTAAAAAAATGCGATTTTGTAAAGATCAGTGATTTATTTGGCAATAATATTTTGTTCATGTTTCTCTGATAGTAATTTCCTGTGTGTATTCCCTGGTCGCCTTTATTTGATTATTTTGGACATTTATTAACTCTGTTGTAAAAGTGTACCAATTTTGAAAAAAGGTAATAATAATTTATCCTTGTTTTACAGGTGAGGGCAGACAACAGGTGATCGGGAAAGGACAACAGGTGAGGGAAAACGACAACTGGTGAGGGTAAAGAACAAAAGGTGAGGTTAAATGGTAACAGATGGCATTAAGTGGCAACAAGTGAGGCAAAAACGTCATCTAGTGATGAAAAACGACAACAGATATGACAAAAACGATGATAAGTGAGACACAAACGACGATAGTCAGTGGTGACTCCAGAATTTCTATCCGAGAGTGGCTTAGGGACAGCAGTCTGGCTGGAAGGGAAGGCAACTAGAGAACGAGTCTTGAAGCTCCCTTATATTATTTGGGGGGCTTTCGGGCGCTGATGGAAATTATGGGAGCTGAAGCCCCCCCTTCCCCAATTTCCGTTGACGCAATCACTGACAAGTGAGGTAAAAACGTAAACAAGTGCGACAAAAACGTTCTTTCCTTAGTACAGTGCCTCGTGTACGTTGACCAGCTTCCTCCATCCCCTCCATGTGAAATTTTGACTGATTTTCAGCTTCTGATGTGATGCCTACGTTAGGTTGCGTACTGCTAGTGATTTAGTTAAAAAAAAAAATGATTAATTAGGCTATAAACTTGGAGTCCTGGTGTGGGTAGGTAAACAGAATTTTGGATTCAGTATTGTGGAGTGCTTCTCCTGGGGCTTGATCTACTCGGTTCACTTATTTTTTTTCTCCTGATTTGTAGGTTTTTGACCTGAACGCAGATTTCGTATTGCTTTTAACTGAATGAGAGAGACGTTGCAAAACACACTTTTATTGACGTAACTTTTCGCTCTAGAACGTCATCATATGACTTCGTAAAGCTCTATACAACTTTTGCGATATTAATTTTTGATTGCCTTGTGAATTGCTCCCTAGAACGCAGGCGGGAGAGATACATTATTATATACACTTGGAAAATCCTAGAGGGATTAATACCAAACTAGTGGAAGGGGTGCCACTAGCACGTTGATAGACAACACAATAAGTGTCAGAGGCCCAAGACTGTTCAACTGCCTCCCAGCATACATAAGGGGGATTACCAATAGACTCTCTCCAGGTATACTCCAGGTGGGCCTTGCACGGCTCTTACCCGTGTACCCTGACGTGTAGGCTCAAACTAAACTATTTATTTTTTTGCGTAGTATACGACTAAAACTATTTTGTAATACACGTTTATATACGAATAATACTTTGTATTTGTTGATGCTTTTGTTTAGTGCTTTTTATAACGCGCATTTCTTTGTAAGGACGTTTCTAAGATCTGTGTTTTTGTTTCTGACGCTCGTTCCTATCTACGTGGGGTCTACCTGGAGGGTCGTTCTGGGGAGTCAACGCGTCCCCCCAGCCCAATCTTTGACCAGGCTTTCCGGTGGATCAGGGCCTGGTCAATCAAGTTGTTACTGCTGGGCGCACGTAATGCAATGTATGAACCACAACCCGGTTGGTCGGCTACTGACTTTAAGCGCATTATTTAGGAATAAAGAGTCTTCTACCTTCTTTATTTCTTCTCCCTTCCACTCTCCCTACATCTCCCTTCCACTCTCCCTACATCTCCCTTCCACTCTCCCTACATCTCCCTTCCACTCTCCCTACATCTCCCTTCCACTCTCCCTACATCTCCCTTCCACTCTCCCTACATCTCCCTCCCTCCCACTCTCCCTACATATCCCTCCCTCCCACTCTCCCTACATATCCCTCCCTCCCACTCTCCCTACATCCCACTCTCCCTACATCTCCCTCCCTCCCACTCTCCCTACATCTCCCTCCCACTCTCCCTACATCTCCCTCCCTCCCACTCTTCCTACATCTCCCTCCCTCCCACTCTTCCTACATCTCCCTCCCTCCCACTCTTCCTACATCTCCCTCCCTCCCACTCTTCCTATATCTCCCTCCCTCCCACTCTCCCTACATATCCCTCCCTTCGTGGTTACTGAGGGCCAGTAATAGACAGGTAAAAATTGCATGGGAGGAAAGCATGACTTCAGTATTAATAGTCGCTCTTGCAGTGGCCAGCCAGATAGTGCACGCTCTTGCATGATCTGCACTCCCTGTGCTTTATGTGCACGTATACACCCTTTTTTTTCATTGGTGTGTGTGAGAGATAGAGAATGAACATATGTAATGTGCACTGTGTTCAGGAGTTTTAAGAGAGGGTATGACAAGAGCCGAACGATAGTAAGTTGAGACGGGGGACAGGAGGCAAGAATTGACTCTTACAAATGAAACTCTGAGAGTTCATGCGTACGTATGTGTATGCACGCACACACGTACGTACGTGTACAAAAACTAGAGGAGCAGGCAGGAAAAGGGCTGAAATGGATCAGGGAATACCTGATAAGAAGGAAACAACGAGTGATGGTACGTGACGAAGTGTCAGAGTGGGCGCATATGTCGAGTGGGGTTCCACAAGGATAAGTCCTAGGTCCGGTGCTGTTTCTTGTATATTTGAATGACATGACGGAAAGGATAGATTCAGATGTGTCCCTGTTTGCAGACTACGCGAAGCTAGTATGGAAAATTAAAGTGGACGAGGATTAGGTAAGACTAAAAAAGGGATATGGACAGGCTCCAAACCTGGTCATGAAGCTTGGGGACGGACAAAAAAGACCGCAGACGGAGTACATGCTGCAAACTTCACACAACGAAAAGAATCATGGAGTGAACGTCATACCGAGCTCATCTCGTGAGGTGCGCATCAACCAAATAACTGTTGTAGCAAATGGGCAGCTGGCAAACTTAAGAATAGCGTTTCGACATTTAAGTAAGAAGTCGTTAACGACATTGTACACCGTATACGTCAGGCCCATATTGGAGTATGCAACACCAGTATGGAACCCATACCTAGTCAAGCACGTCAAGAAATTAGAGTGTAAAAGTTTAAAACAAGACTAGTGCCGGAGTTATGGGATATATACTATGAGGAGAAGGTAGAGGAAATCAACCTGACGACACTGGAGGACCGGAGGGATACGTACGACATGATAACGACGTATAAAAGAGAAACTGAGAAGAATTGACAAGGTGGATAGGGACAGGATGTTTTCGAGATGGGACACAGCAACAAGGGGTCACAATTGGAAGTTGAAGATTCAGATGAGTCACAGGGATCTTAGGAAGTATTTCTTCAGTCAGTTTTCAGGAAATAGAATAGTCTGGAGAGTGATGTAGTGGAGGCAGGATCCATACATAGCTTTAAGAAGAGGTATGATAAAGCTCTTGGAGCAGGGAGAAAGTGGATCTAGTGGCTACCAGTGAAGAGGCGGGGCCAGGAGCTATGAATTGACCCCTGCAACACAATTAGGTGAATACACAACGATAATGAACCAGATAAGACATAGGTTAGGAAGTACTCTTTTAGTTTTAAAGTGTTGAGTAAGTGAAACGTATATAGAGGGGGTGTAGCCAAACACTACACAGTTTCATGGATAGATATGATTGGCTCATCCAGGTCAAAAATCTGTTAAAAGGTAGATAAGTGTTAAGAGGCCGGGCCAGGAATCTTGTGAACATAGAATAAACACATTATGCAACTCATTCCAAAACAAAGGTTAATATAATTGAGTCAGAGACAATGCAGTAATTAAACGTGAGTGAATTTATGTTTAGAAGTTCTGACTGAGTCCGCTTGAAATATTTCCTGATGTACACAACATGACACGGAGGACCAGTATGTGCTCCCATGGGAGTGCTCTAGAATCCTGGTGTTTATATATAACCCTATTTTTAAAAGGGGGTGGACCGGTAAGCCAGCGGAAGGCCTCGGTCAGATGACCAGAAGCTCTAGCAATAAGACCCGCGTCAGGAAACACTTGCCCTGTTTCCTGACGAATCGTACCTAACCTAACTTGGGGTTTAAATAGTGCTTGGGGAAGAAGATACAACACGGAAAAAGTGACAGATATAAAAGTTAAAAAAGGTTGGAGGTAGAAACATGCTGACGGGGAGGTGCGTGATGTAAGCGGGGAGGTGCGTGTTATGAGCGGGGAGTTGCATGATGTGAGTAGGGAGGTGCATGATGTGAGCGGGGAGTTGCATGATGTGAGTAGGGAGTTGCATGATGTGAGTAGGGAGTTGCATGATGTGAGTAGGGAGTTGCATGATGTGAGTAGGGAGTTGCATGATGTGAGTAGGGAGTTGCATGATGTGAGCGGGGAGGTGCGTGATATGAGCGGGGAGGTGCGTGATGTGAGCGGGGAGGTGCATGATGTGAGCGGGGAGTTGCATGATGTGAGCGGGGAGGTGCGTGATGTGAGCGGGGAGGTGCATGATGTGAGCGGGGAGGTGCATGATGTAGCGGGGAGGTGCGTGATATGAGCGGGGAGGTGCATGATGTGAGCGGGGAGTTGCGTGATGTGAGCGGGGAGGTGCGTGATGTGAGCGGGGAGGTGCATGATGTGAGCGGGGAGGTGCGTGATATGAGCGTGGAGGTGCATGATCTGAGCGGGGAGGTGCATGATGTGAGCGGGGAGGTGCGTGATATGAGCGGGGAGGTGCATGATGTGAGCGGGGAGGTGCGTGATATGAGCGGGGAGGTGCGTGATATGAGCGGGCAGGTGCATGATGTGAGCGGGGAGGTGCGTGATGTGAGCGGGAGTGCATGATGTGAGCGGGGAGTTGCATGATGTGAGCGGGGAGTTGCATGATGTGAGCGGGGAGGTGCATGATGTGAGCGGGGAGGTGCATGTGAGCGGGGAGGTGCATGATTGAGCGGGGAGGTGCATGATGTGAGCGGGGAGGTGCGTGATATGAGCGGGAGTTGCGTGATGTGAGCGGGGAGGTGCGTGATATGAGCGGGAGGTCGTGATGTGAGCGGGAGGTGCGTGATATGAGCGGGGAGGTGCATGATGAGCGGGAGGTGCATGATGTGAGCGGGGAGGTGCATGATGTGAGCGGGGAGTTGCATGATGTGAGCGGGGAGGTGCATGATGTGAGCGGGGAGGTGCGTGATATGAGCGGGGAGGTGCGTGATATGAGCGGGGAGGTGCGTGATGTGAGCGGGGAGGTGCATGATGTGAGCGGGGAGGTGCGTGATATGAGCGGGGAGTTGCGTGATGTGAGCGGGGAGTTGCGTGATGTGAGCGGGGAGTTGCGTGATGTGAGCGGGGAGTTGCGTGATGTGAGCGGGGAGTTGCGTGATGTGAGCGGGGAGATGCATGATGTGAGCGGGGAGTTGCTGATGAGCGGGGAGGTGCGTGATATGAGCGGGGAGGTGCATGATGTGAGCGGGGAGTTGCATGATGTGAGCGGGGAGTTGCATGATAGGAGCGAGGGAGGATGAGCGATGATATGAGCGGGAGTTGCGTGATGTGAGCGGGGAGGTGCGTGATATGAGCGGGGAGTTGCATGATGTGAGCGGGGAGGTGCGTGATATGAGCGGGGAGGTGCGTGATATGAGCGGGGAGGTGCGTGATATGAGCGGGGAGTTGCATGATGTGAGCGGGGAGGTGCGTGATATGAGCGGGGAGGTGCGTGATATGAGCTGGGAGGTGCATGATCTGAGCTGGGAGGTGCATGATGTGAGCGGGGAGGTGCGTGATATGAGCGGGGAGGTGCATGATATGAGCGGGGAGTTGCATGATGTGAGCGGGGAGGTGCATGATGTAAGCGGGGAGGTGCATGATGTGAGCGGGGAGGTGCATTATGTGAGCGGGGAGGTGCATGATGTGAGCGGGGATGTGCAGCATTTCAGGTGTGTCGACCTGGTATCAATGAACAATGAAGACAACATAAAAAAAAATATTGGCAAAAAAAAAAAAGTCTGGATAATAGTTTAATTCATGTTATGTGTTAAACCCACACGAGAGTCACTCAGGGCAAGACGTGGTGGGGGCTTTATCCTCCGTCTGCTGAGCGCGAAACAGACGCGCTTCCTATTTATACTCATCAATATGTCCATTATGCTTAATTCCTAAACGGGCGAAATTATTTACAAACATTATTTTTCGGGCCACAGAAGGATTCGAACCTGCACACACTGCCCATATTTATCTGGGATCTGTGCAGGTTCGAATCCTGCTGTGGACTGAGTGATAATGTTTGTAAATGCCCAATATATGGACAGTACATCTTTTATATGGTTAGTAAGAGGAAGTAGGTTGGGGATATTTCCCTGGGGTTTGGATGAGGGATGTGGATATCAGATCGGATAATAATATGTCGGGTAATGGGAACTAACCCATTATCTGCCTCAGTGTTGGAGACAGTGATGTCAGGAACAGTGGGAGAGACGAGTTGTTTGGATAAGTCCAGAACTCCTACGGAGTAAATTGGGTCAGGAGAGAGATCGATCTTAGCATTTTGTCAAGTGACGGGAGGGCAATGAACATTGTCTGGGGTAATTTTTGCAAATTGCTGGTGCGATAGGTACTGCAAGGACGTTGCTCTCTTATTCATTGACATCTGGGACAAATTATATGACAAATGTTACACATAGGCAAGAGATAGGGTTTGGAATGGCTGTGGCTTGGATGGACTTTGATGAGGAAGGGTTGGGGGGTCTTGAAGGGCTGGGGGTCTATGAAGACTTGGGGTGCATCTTTCTAGGTCCGGGGAGGCAGTGCTAGATAGTTCAGGAGAGATAGGGAAGCTGCCTCTACATTAACTTTACATATATGGGTGTCTAATAATAATAATAATAATAATAATAATAAAAATAATAATAATAATAATAATAAAAAAAAATGAATACAGAAAGCGCATTGAACTGTTTTCACTGCTCAATAATAACCCTGCTGGGGTCCTCTTCAGCAGTTGTAATTAAGCGGCAAAAAAATTAAAGGGAGGAGGAGGAGAAAAGTTACAGTGCAAATAGTGAAATAAACGAACAGAAAAATTAATCGCAAGCCAAAAAGCAAATATTATTAGAATTATTGGTTAATTTTTAATATAGCAATATTGTAATAACCAGGACTTGATTGAATTTGAAGAGTTGGGACACGGCTGTCGAATGTCACTTACATGGGTAATAACTATTGTAAATACTCGCCTAGCAGTACTCAGTAGTTGTGATTACTAACTGCACTCACTAATTGTACTCACAATTTGTATTCACCAGTTATACTACTTGCTTATTTTGTTTTTGCAGGTGTCAGTTCATAACTCTTGGTTATTCTCTTCACTCTTAACTCTGTGTTTCGAACGACGCATTTAAATAAGCCGGATATAGATATCCAAAAATTAATGAGGAAGGATTTAATGTGGAATCCTTGTGGATTCCATCTCTCGGTGATTCATCCAGATATGAGAATGTTGATAAATTAGTTAGTCAGTAATTGAAACAGTTGACATATAACCCATCCTGGTAATGATATACAGTATCGATGAGTTGATTAATATGACACACTATCTTTATAAGGTATCTTTATTGGGCAGTAAAAGTACCTAAGTGTTGCACCTGCCATGTTTATAACCATGTCAGATAAATATGGAGAAGCAAGTGATTAAACACTGACCAGTGATGTAACAGCGACTCTTTATTATAAGTACGATTCCCTTCTAGGGTGATGCTAGTTAAGGGCTCTTGATCTGAGGAATCAGAAACGTCTTTTTCATCACTGGATCAAACCTTACTGCCACTCATATCCCCAGGAATTTGATAGCCGTACGTGTTTAGCTCTTCCAGTCGATGGTAATGATGTTATATTTTAAATTTGCAGTTATCAAAATGGATTTTTTTCACTTAATTCTTCACTTGGTGTGTAATGTAGACGTTATATGTGTATTCGTAAATCATTTATGGCCAATGGCCTGGGGTTCGAGAGTAGAAAAACTTTCGGAACTCATCAAAGTTCCTCAAAAAATCCAAAGGTATAAATTAACGTATCGGGAGTACATTGTTAGCACTTATGTCTGATAGTTATGTGTTGTATGGCTGTCGTCCACGGGTGCATGTGAAGTGCATAATGCGTAAGTGCCAGACGTCGATGTTATAATGAATGTTGTCGCTGTGGTTGAGTGATGGAAAGTGCTGTCCTGGGCCGGGGTGACGCTGGCTGCAGATGGAACCTTATTGGCCACCTGTGGGAGAGTTGGCCAGCAGCCAGACCTTCCGTGCCTGCCTGCATGCCTGCCCACCTGTTGGTAACTGTTGGTACCTGTTGACGCTTTTTCCTGTATTTTTGACCGAGTTATTGGCTCTAACCAAGAAAGCATTTCGCACATGTGAATTGTGCCTTGTGAGCTTCGCCTCGCTCTCTGCTCTGGATTTCTTTGTATTTTGCTGCTCTGAAGGTTTTAACTAAGAACGAATGTTGTATTATGTGCGACTGATACTCTTTTGTAATGGTAATTTTTTACATCAACTATCTTTTTTGTAATTTACATTTGTAATGTATTTATTTTTTGTAACGTCTTTGCTATTCTCTGCCATACGAGTCGCATATTTAGTGCATTTTCATTAATATTATTAATAATAATTACAATACACAACCCGCGCACAGAATGAAACTTAGAGCGAAACGTCGTCAGAAGTTTTATTTGCCTATGTGAGGGTTATTTGTAAATTGTAAATAGTTTCACATAAAATATTTGCAGAGTCTACCGTGCCTGTATTTCACTGTAGAGGTTTGCAACGAATCCCTTTAATATTTTCCCCAATACACACTACGTTGTATCTCACACGGCCTGTTGGTAGAGACATATGCTACGGTGCTCTCAAGCGAGCCACCAGTGTAGAATGGGTGGATGGGTGGGTGGATGGGTGGTTGGATAGGTTAATGAGGGGATAAAGAAGTTAACGAGTTGATGATTGAACGGATGAATCGGTGGTTGGATGAATGAGGTGATAAATGCACGAATAAATATCTGAATGAAAAATGAATGTATGCATGTATATATCAGTGAATGAATGAAGGGGTGGATACATGAACAGATGGATGAATGAGTGGATAAACGAAAGAATGGATAAGTGGATGAATGTAATGAATGTTTTTAACATATATTAAAGGGCAACAATGTCATTTGCCTTAAACAGCTTTACTGTACAACAACCTTCCAGACAAGTTTTATTAAGAATATATTTAGCTTAGTAGCTTTATTTTTAAATTTTTTTAAAGCCTTGTTTACTTTTTGAGTTATCTTTTATTGTACTTAGTGTGACCCTCCTTTATACTGGAGGTATTTCGCACTGCCAAACATGCCTCCCTCATTCCCTAGTAAGGACTCATTTCAGTGTACAGATTTGCAGCCAGTTCATGCAGCATTTCCCAAGCTGCAATTAAGTAATATCTTTCTCGCCAGTGCTCCATGGAGTACAATTTGTGATTTTTTTTTCATTCATAATATTTGAAAGGGATTGAATTGGTGCTGCTAGTAGATTAAGACCCACTTCAGGAAACACTTGTCCTATTTCCTGACAAACCTTACCTAACCTTCAATTTCGCATGACTTAAGTTGGATGTTAGTTGTACAAAAATATTCCAACCTGAGAGTGCAAGTGCTTTCAACATTATCGTCATTGGTTTTTGTGTAAAAAAAGACACAAAAGGTGGAAAATGACATTTAACTGTGAAGACGTTTCGCACACCAGGGACTTTTATAATTTCCTGTGAATTGATAAAATCCTTGGTGGACGAAACATCATCACTGTCATAACCTGGTTTGTCTTGTTCACATACAGTGGTAGAGTATACTGACTTGGCATCTCCTGTTTTCAAGGTTCTAGTTATCTAGTCTAGCATTTTCCTTGAGGTAGTTGTTACTTTGGTGTTCCTGAGAGGTAAGATCTTCCAACACTGTTACTCTCAGGTTTTTGCTGTGAGCGGTAGCTCGTGGGCAGGAGTGGGCGTGGGTAGGAGCGGGTGTGAGTAGGTGAGGGCAGTGATGTAGCCCTGGCTACGCCCATGTTTACCATGTAAGGCCAGGTGCCTCTACTGCTGCTGTTGTAGCTGCTATGACTGTTGTGAATGTTGCTGCAGTGAGTGTGCTGCTGCTGCAGGCGTGCGGTTGTTGCGGGTGCTTTCTGGTGCCGTGGTTGTTGTTTTTACTGTTGTACTTCTCAGGGCACTACTGCTATTGTTTCTGTTTTGGTTGCTGTCTCTATTGCTAATATAACTGTTGTGGTTGTTGCTACAGAATATGTGATTGCTGTGGTGCGTATTTTCTACCCTCTTTTATTGCTGCCATTATTGTTGCCGCTTCTTTCATTGCTGCTGCTACGGTGGTTATCATAGCTAAAATAAAAGTTAGTTGCTGTTGCTGCTGGTGTGGCTGTTATGGCTGTCGAGAGTGCTGGTGTGGCTGTTATGGCTGTCGAGAGTGCTAGTGTGGCTGTTATGGCTGTCGAGAGTGCTGGTGTGGCTGTTATGGCTGTCGAGAGTGCTGGTGTGGCTGTTATGGCTGTCGAGAGTGCTAGTGTGGCTGTTATGGCTGTCGAGAGTGCTGGAGTGGCTGTTATGGCTGTCGAGAGTGCTGGTGTGGCTGTTATGGCTGTTGAGAGTGCTGGTGTGGCTGTTATGGCTGTCGAGAGTGCTAGTGTGGCTGTTTATCTTGTAGTTTCTGTCCCTATTGTTGTTGTGGTTGTTGCCTATTGCTGCTGCTGCTGCTGCTGTGACTACTGCCTGGTGTGCTGCTGCTGTGACTACTGCCTGGTTTACTGCTGCTGTTCCTCGCGATTGAGTCGCTGCTGTGTTTGTTACGTTTGTTCTTGTTTTTTTCCCTTGTATGTTGTAAATATTTTTCTATGGCTTCAAGCGTTGAGTGACGTACGTAGTCACTGCTTTATAAATATCACCACTACTACAACTAATACTACCACCACTACTACTATTTGACCCCCTCTTCCTGCTGCTGCTACTATTATTGCTATTACTATTATTATCATCACCAACCAACTGCTTCTCTTTCTGCTTGTGAGGATTTCATTTAACTTTTGCAGGTGGCATGGGTAGAAACAATTCCTGGCTGGAGAGAGAGAGATTGGAGAGGGAGGGAGGGAGAGAGAGGGGTTGAGGGAGGAGGGAGAGAGAGAGAGATTGGAGAGGGAGGGAGGGAGGATTCACGAAGTGTTCACCTATAACTCAACGTGAATATCTTGAATTCTGGAATTTCTCTTTTTTTGTGAGGTGAAACTACTATGTTGGTGCTATTGTGTTCGTAGGGAGAAAGTGCAGGTTTTAATTTTTGTATTTTGTTTGTGAGAAGAAACTGTTTTCATAAATATGAAAAAACTGCAATCATGGATGGTAGAATTGTGTGTGTAGGAGTAAACTGCTGTCATGGATGGTAATATTGTATGTGTGTAGGGGTAAACTGCTGTCATGGATGGTAATATTGTATGTGTGTAGGGATAAACTGCTGTCATGGATGGTAACATTGTGTGTGTAGGGATAAACTGCTGTCATGGATGGTGGAATTGTGTGTGTAGGGATAAAGTGCTGTCATGGATGGAAATATTGTGTGTGGGATAAACTGCTGTCATGGATGGTAATATTGTGTGTGTAGGGATAACTGCTGTCATGGATGGTGGAATTGTGTGTAGGATAAGTGCTGTCAGGATGTTTTTGTGTGTGGGATAAACTGCTGTCATGGATGGTAACATTGTGTAGGGATAAACTGCTGTCATGGATGGTGGAATGGTGTGTAAATTGCTGTCATGGATGGTAATATTGTGTGTGTAGTAAATTGCTGTCATGGATGGTGGAATTGTGTGTAGGAAACTGCTGTCATGGATGGTAATATTGTGTGTGTAGGGATAAACTGCTGTCATGGATGGTGGAATTGTGTGTGTAGGGGTAAACTGCTGTCATGGATGGTAATATTGTGTGTGTAGGGATAAACTGCTGTCATGGATGGTAACATTGTGTGTGTAGGGATAAACTGCTGTCATGGATGGTAATATTGTGTGTGTAGGGATAAACTGCTGTCATGGATGAAATTGGTGTGAGGGTAAACTGCTGTCATGGATGGTAATATTGTGTGTGTAGGGATAAACTGCTGTCATGGATGGTAATATTGTGTGTGTAGGGATAAACTGCTGTCATGGATGGTAATATTGTGTGTGTAGGGGTAAACTGCTGTCATGGATGGTAATATTGTGTGTGTAGGGATAAACTGCTGTCATGGATGGTGGAATTGTGTGTGTAGGGATAAACTGCTGTCATGGATGGTAATATTGTGTGTGTAGGGATAAACTGCTGTCATGGATGGTAACATTGTGTGTGTAGGGATAAACTGCTGTCATGGATGGTAACATTGTGTGTGTAGGGATAAACTGCTGTCATGGATGGTAATATTGTGTGTGTAGGGTAAATGCTGTCATGGATGGTAATATTGTGTGTGTAGGGATAAACTGCTGTCATGGATGGTACATTGTGTGTGTAGGGGTAAACTGCTGTCATGGATGGTAATATTGTGTGTGTAGAGATAAACTGCTGTCATGGATGGTAATATTGTGTGTGTAGGGGTAAACTGATGTCATGGATGGTAATATTGTGTGTAGGTTAAACTGCTGTCATGGATGGTAACATTGGTGTGTAGGATAACTGCTGTCATGGATGGTAACATTGTGTGTGTAGGGATAAACTGCTGTCATGGATGGTAATATTGTGTGTGTAGGGATAAACTGCTGTCATGGATTGTGGAATTGTACCTATGTACCTAGTTTATTGCAGCTAGTGGTACCGTTCAGTACCACTAGCTGCATCCTATTGGTGAGTCTGTTATTAGTTTAAGTCTTGAAGTTTCTCTAAGAATACAAAGGCACGATACCGTGACTGGAACAATACACAAATAACCTGAACAGAAACTTAGGACGACGTTTCGGACCATTAACTAGTCACACACAAGCACGAAGGTAAGGGAGATCCAAACTTCAGAAAACTCGTGACTTGACCTGATCTTTATCTCTTCCTCTCCTTTATTTTCTTTGCTTTTTCTTTCTTTTGCCTGGGTGAGTTCTGTCCTATGAGTTTTTTTTACCTCCTATGTTTTTTTCTTTGTCCCACCCTCGTGGACCATTAGCTCTCCTGCAGTGCTCTTTTTTCTTCTTTCTTCTGTCCTTATATTACCTCCATTACTTCTACTACTATTGCCTCGCTTACACTCCACTCTGACTCTTGCGTCACCACCACTACTACCTTCTTATTACTACCTCTGCCCATATTGCACTACTTACTGTTATTACTACTAATCTTACTATCACTACTGCTATTACTACTGCTACTACTACCCTTTGTTTCCTACCTCTACTATTTATATGGTTTTCCTCGTGTGTGGATCAATGTCTTTGAAAAATTCTTGGGGGTTACGTGTAATGTTATGTAGGATCCAGTTTTCATATTCCTCTTTACTATTTCCCATCTGTATTAATGTTGGTAGAATTACCGACAATATGTTAGGTAAAATGACACAGGTGCAGCTAATGTGACATTTTATTGTGGCAACGTTTCGCACTCCAGGAGCTTTGTTAAGCCGTTACAAACAATACATGGACACAGGTTTTGAGTGAGGTGTAGTAGTTGTAATAGCAGTGGAGGTAGTAGTAGTAGTAGTAGTGATACATGTGGTAGAAAAGTCGGCTGGTACAAGAGTAAAATGGTTATAAAAGCTATGGCTTGGGTAACATAAAAATAGGTTGGGCTTGACAAAGCTCCTGGAGAGCGAAACGTTGCCACAATAAAATGTCGCATTAGTTGCACCTGCGTCCTTCTGTCTAACATATTTTCCATCTTTCTCCTGTTTTCTCTGTGTAGCCACTTGTTCTTAGTATAATCTTCGGGGTTACCAAAAACTTTCAATTTCTTGTATGCATTTCTTTTTTTCTTTTTATCCATGATCTCATCTAGTTGTTTTGTCATTCAGTCAGACTTGTGTTGTCCTTTTCTCAGGTTAAATTTCTTGGTATATTATGCTTTTTGATATCTGGAGTTTTTATATAATATATGTTCAAGTTTCATCCGTATTAATTATATTTAGTTCAGTTCGTACTTCCGTTAATGACATCTCAAATTGAAGATTGAGACAAACATTTATCACAATGACATCTCGTTTATCTTGTGAAAGCTTGTTCTTACGAACTATCACTATCCTAAAACTCACTGACCTGTGAATTTTAGGACACACTCATCATGGGTTCGAGCCCCACCCGTTCAGTGATCTGTCTGCAATCGTGTTATTACGATTCATAGTTTTATTTAAATTATATTTTTATTTCGGATATTTATGTTTATTTTGAATCAGGTAACGTTGTAGCATTTGTTTCCCAGGTACACTTCTGCCTCCCATAACTCTACAAGGTCACTGTGCTCACTACAAGAACAAACTCAGTTGTCATGAACACAAATAACCAGCACATAGGATAGAGGAGCTTACGACGACGTTTCGGTCCGACTTGGACCATTTACAAAGTCACACTAACAGAAAGAGAGAAGGAGGCAGTATATATAGGCCCGTCCCAATCAGCTGGCCTATATATACTGCCTCCTCATCTCGTTCTGTCAGTGTGACTTTGTAAATGGTCCAAGTAGGACCGAAACGTCGTCGTAAGCTCCTCTGTCCTATGTGCAGGTTATTCGTGTATTGTTCCAATCACGTTAGTGTGCCTTTTTGTTCTTTAAGTTGTCATGTCTACCAACGAGTGGTAGACATGACAACTTGCGTCACTTTGCTCTCTTCTGTCATGATGGAATGTCTGGTAGCTCCTTGATTTCACAATAGTGTTCCAGTGTATATCAGTGGTATTACAGCAGTTTATATCAGTGGTATTACAGCAGTATAGTGGTATTACAGCAGTTTATATCAGTGGTATTACAGCAGTATGGTGGTATTACAGCAGTATAGTGGTATTACAGCAGTTTATATCAGTGGTATTACAGCAGTTTATATCAGTGGTATTACAGTAGTTTATATCAGTGGTATTACAGCAGTTTATATCAGTGGTATTACAGTAGTTTATATCAGTGGTATTACAGCAGTTTATATCAGTGGTATTACAGCAGTTTATATCAGTGGTATTACAGTAGTTTATATCAGTGGTATTACAGCAGTTTATATCAGTGGTATTACAGCAGTTTATATCAGTAGTATTTCAGATGTTTATACCAGTGGTATTACGGCAGTTTATATCAGTGGTATTACAGCAGTTTATATCAGTGGTATTACAGCAGTTTATATCAGTGGTATTACAGCAGTTTATATCAGTGGTATTACAGCAGTTTATATCAGTGGTATTACAGCAGTTTATATCAGTGGTATTACAGCAGTTTATATCAGTGGTATTTCAGCAGTTTATATCAGTGGTATTACAGCAGTTTATATCAGTGGTATTACAGCAGTTTATATCAGTGGTATTACAGCAGTTTATATCAGTGGTATTACAGCAGTTTATATCAGTGGTATTACAGCAGTTTATATCAGTGGTATTTCAGCAGTTTATATCAGTGGTATTACAGCAGTTTATATCAGTGGTATTACAGTAGTTTATATCAGTAGTATTTCAGATGTTTATACCAGTGGTATTACGGCAGTTTATATCAGTGGTATTTCAGCAGTTTATATCAGTGGTATTACAGCAGTTTATATCAGTGGTATTACAGCAGTTTATATCAGTGGTATTTCAGCAGTTTATATCAGTGGTATTACAGCAGTTTATATCAGTGGTATTACAGTAGTTTATATCAGTAGTATTTCAGATGTTTATACCAGTGGTATTACGGCAGTTTATATCAGTGGTATTTCAGCAGTTTATATCAGTGGTATTACAGCAGTTTATATCAGTGGTATTACAGCAGTTTATATCAGTGGTATTTCAGCAGTTTATATCAGTGGTATTTCAGCAGTTTATATCAGTGGTATTTCAGCAGTTTATATCAGTGGTATTTCAGCAGTTTATATCAGTGGTATTACATCAGTTTATATCAGTGGTATTTCAGCAGTTTATATCAGTGGTATTACATCAGTTTATATCAGTGGTATTACAGCAGTTTATATCAGTGGTATTTCAGCAGTTTATATCAGTGGTATTTCAGCAGTTTATATCAGTGGTATTACAGCAGTTTATATCAGTGGTATTACAGCAGTTTATATCAGTGGTATTTCAGCAGTTTATATCAGTGGTATTACAGCAGTTTATATAAGTGGTATTAAATCAGTCAATATCAAAGATATTAAAGTCAGAAACTATTAGTGCCTCTTTGTTTTTAAGTTAATTTTGTCATACAAGAGGCATCGTTTTTCTGGCTTTGTTTTGGCGGATAATAAGCTACATAGTGGAACTTGTCTGCTCTCTTGTCTGTCTGTTTCTCTCTCTGTCTCTCTCTCTGTCTCTCTCCCCCCCTCTCTCGTTATGTTTCTTTATTATGCTTGTGTATTTCAAATGCATGAAGATTATTGTTAACATATAGCGTAGCTCCACCTATGTTTTTTTAATGTGAAATTTATTGCTTCCACATGACGCTAGTTCTACTGTGAAGAACTCTATGCTGATTAATCTTGATTAACTTTGAGTAATAATATGCTGATGCCCTGATGGAGAATATGCTGAGATTTGGTCTTATTTCTTTGCCAGCTTGAATATTCATATTAAATTCCTGGTTTTACTGATTAACTGACTAGACCTGATCAGCTGTTTGCTCTCCTCTCCCACACCTCCCTCATTTACTCACTCTCTCTCTGCCTGCCTCATCTCTCTTTTTTCCCCACCACTCTGCCTCACCTTTCTTCATCCTTCCTCTTTCAATTCACTTACTCTTTCTTGCAAGATTCTGAGAAAGCGCTGTCCCTGGTACCTAGCAGGAGATAGGTAAATGTGTTAGCCAGCTGTTGTGGGTGGTATCCTGGAGAAGGAACCCTCTATCAAAACAAACAATGCTACTTGGCATTAAGTTATTTCAGGTCTTCCTGTACCTCACCCCTCTCAGTTTTTCCCTTCCGAGCCATCCCTCCCCCCTATTGCTCCTAACCCCATCTTCCTGGTGGACCTCCCCTGCACCTACGTGTGGTCAAGGACTGGACCGCGGGGGCGTCGACCCTGGGAACAACCTCCAGGTAGACCTCACCCCTCCCCTCCCACCTACACCTACCAGCCAGGAAGCCACAAAACACAATAATATGTAACAAAACTACAGATCAGACGAAGAGGATGATGCGAGGCCGTACAAGCTCTGACCATTACTGGGATGTGACCACCCATCCTACTCTCCCTCCTTTCCCTCGGTGTCTACCTGGAGAGTGTTCCGGGGATCAACGCCCCCGCGGCCCAGTCCTTCTCCAGGCCTCCCAGTGGATCAGGGCTTGATCGACCAGGATGTTATTGCTAGCCGCACGTTGTCCAACGTACGAAGCACAGCCCGGCTGAGCTGTTACTGGGAAGTTGTTGAACAGTCTTGGGCCCCGGACACTTATTGTGTTTTCTCTTAGTGTACTACTGGCGCCCCTTGTTTTCGTTGGGGGTATGTTGCATCGCCTGCCAAGTCTTTTGCTTTCGTAGGGAGTGATTTCTGTGTGCAGATTCGGAACCAGTCCCTCTAGGATTTTCCAGGTGTAAATTATGATGCATCTCTCTTGCCTGCGCTCCAGTGAGTACTAAATCAACTTTAAGCCATTAAACAAATCAGTATCTGACGCATTTACTTTTAATTGAAAGCTGATATGAAATACATATAACACTTGTGTCTAGCTTGCTGATAAACATTGACACTCGAGAGAGAAGGCATGGTAAATATGAAGCCACAACAGTGGCTGCTACCATACCACTACTACTGCTACTACCATACCACTACTACTGCTACTACCACTGCCCTCGTTCCCAGCCTCCTACCACATTATCTTTCAGAGGTCTCTAAATTATTTCGCCTCAGTTGTGACTTGACAGTGATCCAAGACAGACCGATACGTCGTCATAAGGTTCCTCTCTCCTAAGTGACAGTTTCTGTCGCTTGGTAAATATCTTCTGGTAGGAACTATTGTGGCCCCAGAATGGGCCCCAATGTAAATTTATAATGTATATATTTTATGTATATTTCCATTTTCTATGATTTTATATTGCTGATATTCTCGATAATAGCTAAATCGTTAATATCGTGCTTTATACTATTATTGGACTATTATTTGACTTAGCTTTTATTTGAGTAGGATGTAACATTATATGACACTAGGCTTGTTATACTGCTGGCGCCTAGTTGCTGGGAGGAGTCACGTGATTCCACCTGAGGTGGGTGGCTGCTCCTCCTTCCTCGAGAGCACTACGCAGCTGGACATCGTTGAGACAACACCTCTCTTCTGTCCCTGCTTGTTTTCTCGTCATTTAGACTCTGTTTGGGTAGAGTATGTATTCGGTGGTGAGACGAAACATACTTCTCAGGACTCTGTGTAACTCTGTTCACAGAGGATAGACTAGACAGTGATTTCCGACGTTTTTCTGGGTTGTGTGTCACATTGACACTCTGAGACAACTCAGGTCTCTAGCTACAGCTCCTGACCTAATTCGATAAGGCATCTGTGCACTGCCACAGTTTGGGATTGTTTATGCTGAACCTAGTTTCAGTAGAAAGGGAGATTTGTGACTGTTTTGGAGGATCTATTGATGGTCCCCAGTTAGGGTCGATTTTCTATCTCCTGGTTCCTGACGCTGTGTTGCTGTTGCTTGTTATATTGCTGTTCTGCGAATTGGTCATTTTACTGGTCAATCAAGCTGTTCTGATTGTCAGTTTGTTAGAGAAGCTAGCTTATGAGAAGTTCAGTTGGACACTGGTTGAGTCGAGTCTTAGAGTTACCTGGAGATCACTCATACACACATATATTCTTATTTGCATATATCTGTATTATTGTACTTACTGACATTGTATCTGATTGTACTTTAGTGTCATTTGGATACATGTGCCCTCAGCACAGCATTATTGTATATGAGAGCAGTGTAGGAGCTAACCTCCTAATTAACCTCCTAATGTATTACTTAATGAACATCCTGATCATATGTACATATATTTACTTTGAAACCCTAGACACTCACTTTGATAATAAACCTTTTAAATATATTTCGTTGGTTAGTACCCTATCAGTTGCAATCCTCTTAAGATATATAATATGTTAGATAACTGGACCAGGATACTGACTTTGTTGCAAAAGCCCAGTAACAGGCTGGATGCTAGAAGGGCTATCCTTTCTAGTGTTCACTGGAGATGTCTATTATTAATAGATATCGTGTCATTTTGTAACAAAGAACTCATATAAGTAAGTGATTAAGTAACTTTATTTAGGCACAGGCACACATAAATACAATTACAATATATAGTGTAAACTACCTAGGATAACCCAAAAAAATTCCGACAAAGTAACTTATTCTCCTCCCATCCCCACACACACTGCTGTGCTAACAAGCTCACACTCCCTCACTTAGAGAGTCTCACGTTTTTTTCTTTATTTAGCAAAATTGGATGCATGAGCAGTGTTGCTACAGTCTTGTTTCCCGTGTATGGTCCGTCAGGCAGGATGGGGTTCATAAATAGTGCTGACATGTGTCAGCTAGACCTGGAAGCTTCAGTAAGACAATGATATCGTCAAGTATGCCATGAAGGGTTCATCAGCTACTATAGCTTCCAAGGTTTCATTCCAACACAGCTGGAGTTTGTCATCACTTAAGAATTACCAGCTCTGATGAGAAATGTAATTTTTATGAATTATATCTTATCATCGTGGAGCGAGAACAAGAGAATATTATGCTGCCCTGAGTTGTGCAGTTATTGACCTTCCATGTGATTAATATTCCTGCTCCTTTACACACACTCAAAGATTTTAATAATGTGGGATGTCAGGGCTATCGGTATATAGTTTTTACGATGGCTTCTGTTACCTTCGTGAAATGGGGCAACGCCAGAAATTTTTAAGATTCATCCTACATAAATTGAGATAGTGGTTTCTTGCTGTTCTTGAAGATTATTGATTATCAAGAGTCAGGGTCTGATGCAGAGTGCAGGGGTATGCAATCGATGGCTTTCTCGAAGTCAAGTCGGAGAGTTATATAAAAAATTATGGTGATGTGGACAGGGTTTTGAGTCTCATCCATGAGAAACTCATTTGGATTGTCGGTCTTTAGACTGAGTAGCGGCTCACTGAACACAATAATACTGAAACTTCAGTATTTGAATAATTTCCTTGTTGTCATCAGTGTAGGCTCCGCTTTTTTTCAGACTGGATTTTTTTTTTTTGCCCTGGATTTTGCATATGATAAAAAGTATTTAGATACACACATAACCTGCAACATAGGAAAGAGAAAACATGACGCCATCATAAGTTTTTCTATCTCCTGTGTGCGGGTTCATGACTCACGAAATCGTAATAACACGATTGCAAACAAACCACGGTACGGGTGGGACTCGAACTCATGGCAAGTGAGTGGTAAAACTCCAGGCCAGTGCTTAAGCCACTTGCCATGAGTTCGAACTCCACCCGTACCGTGGTTTATGTGCGGGTTATTTGTGTATTGTTCCAGTCACGGTATTGTGCCTTTTTAATCTTTAAAATATTTAGGATTTATCTGTTTCATTTATGGCTTTTTGCTCCCTCTGTCTCTCCTGTGCCTTACGAGATGTTCAGTTTAATCTCAGTGTTTTTCATTTCCCTTACTAGTGTTTCTTTTCTTTGAACGAGTGATGAGACGTAATCACATGGAATTATAACATTCATACAAGCCACGATACCATGGATTTAGTCATGTGTCTGAGTTGCTGAATCACTCTATAATAGTAAGGTGATGAGGATAAAAAAAATAGATAACGGAAGATTGGATATCAGATTGGAGGGAGAGAGTATGGAGGAGGTGAATGTATTCAGATATTTGGGAGTGGATGTGTCAGCAGATGGGTCTATGAAGGATAAGATGAATCATAGAATTAACGAGGGGAAAAAGGTGAGTGGTGCACTGAGGAGCTTGTGGAGACAGAACTTTATCCATGAAAGCAAAGAGGGGAATGTATGAGAGTATAGTTATACCAACACTCTTGTATGGGTGTGAGACATGGGTTGTGAATGTTGCAACAAGGAGAAGGCTGGAGGCAGTGGAGATGTCATGTCTGAGGTCAATGTGTGGTGTGAATATAATGCAGAGAATCCGTAGTTTGGAGATTAGGAGGAGGTGTGGGATTACCAAAACTATTATCCAGAGGGCTGAGGAGAGGTTGAGATGGTTTGGACATATAGAGAGGATGGAACAAAATAGAATGACTTCGAGAGTGTATAAATCTGTAGTGAAGGGAAGGCGGGGTAGGGGTCTTCCTAGAAAAGGTTGGAGGGAGGGGGTAAAGGAGGTTTTGTGTGCAAGGGGCTTGGACTTCCAGCAAGCGTGCGTGAGCGTGTTAGATAGGAGCGAATGGAGACAAATTGTTTTTAGGACTTGACATGCTGTTGGAGTGTAAGCAAGGTAACATTTATGAAGGTTTCAGGGAAACCGGCAGTCCGGACTTGATTCCTGGTGATGGGAAGTACAGTGCCGGCACTCTGAAGGATGGGTGTTAATGTTGCTGTTTTGTAGCTGTAGTGTAAGCACGCCTCTGGTAAGACAGTGATGGATTGAATGATGATGAAAGTCTCTGTTTGGCCACTCTGCCTTGGTGGGAAACGGCCAATGTGGTTATATATATATATATATATATATATATATATATATATA